>VXBT01010125.1:682858-730453 GCA_013400235.1 Oriolus oriolus
TGTCAGCGGTATCGGGAGGGACCTGTGCCAGCCCCTGTGTTCATCAATGACCTAGAAAAGGCATTTTCGGGTGAGAGAGCCCGCTCGGTGCATTTCAGGGAGGCTGTGCTGGCTCCCAGTCAGACCTTTGACACCAAGACCTTCACTGCTGTTCGTGTGGTGTATGGGGATGCTCCAGCTAAAGATAGAGTTAACTACTCCAGTCACTCAGAATATGGTTTAGGGACAGAGTGGATGGGACAGGCAAGGAGTAGTCTGCCGTACAGCAGAGCCCGTAGGTTTCTTACTCTCATCCTAGTGCCAGCCAGCAGAGCAAGGATGGGTGCCAGGTGGGGAGTCCTAGCCAGTGCCTTGGCTTGGCCATAGCGGTAGTTGCAGCAGGAGAGGACTGACAAAGCCAAGGGGTTCAGGATGCAGAAATGCCTCTTTCAGTGAGGGCAGCAGTGGCAGAACCAAGCATGGCTCTGTGGGGTTCTCTCTGTTGTGATACTGGGGAAGAGACAGGGATCAAAAAGGCAGGAAATGGGACATTTGCTAGCTTGGCATAGAAGGAGAGTGTTAAACGGGAAAGACAGGCTGCAAAGAGGGGTGAGAAAGGGTAGGTGGGTCTGACTGGGGACAGGTTAGTAAAGAAAAACAGAGGAGACCAACTGAGGACAGGCTGTGGGGGAGAGGGAGAATGCCAGCATGCAGGAGAGTGTAAGAGGGGAGAGTGCTGCAGTACAGGGAAAATGATAACATTTGCTTTTTCTTCTAAATAACCAAAATAAATCATCAGAAAAAAAGTAGGAGGCAAGAAAAGCAGCATCAGTCAGGAGAGAGAGGACTTTGCTCTATTTCATGCCAGTTTCAGACAACACTGCAGGTATGGTGCATCAGGATAGCTTTGTGTGGGCTTCCCTTCCTGACCACTGTTGAAGATACTATTTTATGTATGTACTATGCTACTGTCGTCTAACAACCAAGAATGGTCATTGCTGTGGCACACGTAGCAGACTAACTGATATTCTCATCTTCCAGCAATCCACAGAATTTTAGTTTAGTGCACAGTTATAAAGCAGGAGAGAATATCTTGTAGCCCTTTATCCTAAGTCAGAATTTTGATTAAAACTTCCAATACTAAAACTTCTGTGCCGCTTTTTTTTTTTTTTTGACTGTTTTGGGTTTCCATGGCAAAGTTTTGGAAGCAGGGGGGCTGCAGGGGTGGCTTCTGTCAGAAGCTGCCAGAAGCTTCCCTTATGTACAACAGAGGCAATGCCATCCAGCTCCAGGATGGACTCAATGCTGGTCAATGTATTGGAAAAGAGATTTTAAAAGGGAAAAAAGTTAGCATGAAGGAGGAACTGGGGCCAGAGAAGAAATGAGTGAGAATATGTGAGAGAAACAGCTCTGCAGACATCAAAGGCAGTGCAGAAAGAGGGGCAAGGAGGTGCTCCAGTCACCAGAGCAGAGATTCCCCTGCAGCCTGTGGTGAGGCAGCTGTGCCCCTGCAGCCCATGGAGGACTGCACTCCAGAGCAGGTGGATGCCTGAAGGAGGCTGTGACACTGTGGGAAGCCTGTGCTGGAACAAGGTCCTGGCAGGGACCTGCAAACCCAGGGAGCGAGGAGCCCATGGTGGAGCAGGATTGCTGGCAGGAATTGTGACCCTGGGGCAGACCCGTGCTGGAGCAGCCTGTTTGTGAAGGACCGCACCCCGTGGAAGGGACCCACGCTGGAGCAGCACATGCACAGCTGCAGCCCATGGGAAGGGACTTAGTCGGAGCAGTTGATGGAGAACTGTCTCCCATGGGAGGGATCCCACACTGGAGCAGTGTGAAGAGTCCTCCCCCTGAGGAGTAGGAGTGGCAGAGGCAACATGTGATGAACTGACCGCAGCCCCCATTCCCCATCCCCCTGTGCCACTGAGGGGGAGGAGGTAGAGAATAGGGAGTAAAGTTGGACAAGTGGGAGTAGGGGAAGGTGTTTTTAAGATTTGATTTTATTTCTCAATATACTATTAGGATTTGATTGGTAATAAATGAATTTCCCCAAGCTGAGTCTGTTTTGCCTGTGACAGTAACTTGTGAGTGATCTGTCCCCGCTCTTGCCTCAACCCATTAGCCTTTCATTGCATTTTCTCTCCCCAGACCATTTGAGGAGGGGGAATCAGAGAGTGGCTTTGGTGAGCACCTGATGTCCAGCCAGTGTCAACCCACCACAGAAGCCCTAACAATTCTGAGTCATTCTGGTTAGGTGTGAGTTATCACAGAACTCGCAGTTAAGGTCAGTTCAGTGCAGTTCCATAGTAAATCAAATACAAGTTACTAAGTGTCTTTGCATGTTTAGGGCTGTGCAGAAGAGACAAGACCAACTCTTGCTCTGGAGTCACTCATTTGCCATGATGCTCTGAAGCAAGTCTTCCATGCTCCATCAGCTGCATGAGCTCACTGCATCTAGCTTCTAACTCCACCAGGCTCTGGCCACTCCACCACCATGACAAAATAGGCTGCTCCACCTCAAATGAAGAGTAGCTTCATAATAAACGTGATTGTGGTTTGGATTCCAGGTCCTAAAAGCATCTGTACTGAGTCAAACTAAATGTCTGTTTAGCCTAATATTCTGACTAATGTCCCAACAGGAGCAGGTGCCAGGAAGGAGTGCAGGAGCTAGACAGTTGTAGGCAACTCCCCAGCTCCTTCCCTCAACTCTAGTACCCACATCTAATGCTTGCCTGCAGAAGCTGTGAGCTCAAAAAGCTCTTGAGCAAGATGTTGTTCCCATATGTAACTCCTAATGGATATTTTCTGTGAACGTGTCCAGACTAGAGCCCACATAACTTCTATCATCCAGCAGTAGCAAAGTGCTCCTAGTGCTCATCTTACCTGAGCTGTGTATGAAGAATCAGCTTCTTTTGTTTGTTTTGAACCCAGACCCGATTTCATTGATTTTCCTCAGTTCTTGCAATGAAAGAGACAGTGGTCATCTAGTGCAGCCTCCTGCAGTGGCAGCACTGATTTTAGTCCAGGTGGCTCAGGCCTTTGTGCAGGTAAGGATGTGAAAATGCTCTAAGGACAGAAATTCAACAGCCTCTCTTTGCAACTAGTTCCCATGTGCCTGTGGTGAAAATACTTTGATTATATCAAGTTAGAAACTCTGTTTTGATTTGTCACCCTTGTCATATGGCTAAATCTTGAGTTGATGCATCGTGGTGCCTGAGGCATTGGCACATTATCACACACACCTGCAAATTACAGAGAAATGCATTATTGAAAAACCTTCTTTTCTTACAGTAACTTGCAGAGCTCTATTCCAAAATTAAGATCAAGATGAAAACTTAGTCTGGATTCATAACAGTTCACAAGCTGACTTGTGCTGGCCTCATCAGGAGGTAGGTTTGTGATTTAGAGCCCTGGAGGAAGAATGTCTCCAGGCATCATTCATTCGTAAGATTACCGGATTCTTCTGGTTTTTCTGTTCTTTTTTTTTTTCAGGCTCTGGTTCCAGTCCTCCCTGGCTGATATCAGACACTTTTCTATTACATATCATTCATTGCACTCTAGAGGCACTGTCTGTAAGAAACTGTTTGGGGTAAAATCGGGACTTTAAGGCCACAATATCAGTAACTCAGCTAAAGGAAGTGAAATACGCTCTTCAACAAGGGTCTGATAAAAGCTATGATATTTGAGGCTCCCTTTGTTGATAACTGAGTAATTCAAGGAGATATCATGAGGTCTCTGAATACTGCAAGTTTGAACCCACATTTGACAGCTTTATAGCAATGTGTCATTAATGTTACTTGCTCTGTCTGCATCCTCTGGGAACACTTTTTTGGATGACTTCATTAAACTGGGAGAGCAGTGATACGTTTTAAAGTATGCCAAAGTCTGTATCTGCACATTCATTGAAACGGAGCCTCACAGAGTGGTTTGTGTTGGACGGGACCTTAAAGATCATCCAGTTCCAACCCCCTGCTGTGGACAGGGACACACAGTCACCAGACCAAGTTGATCAGAGCCCCATCCAACCTGGCCTTGAACTCTGCCAGGGATAGGGCATCCACAGCTTCTCTGGGCAACCTGGTCCAGTGACCCACCACCCTCACACTATAGAATTTCATCCTAATATATATTCTAAACCTGTCCTTTTTCAGTATAAAACTATTACCCTTTTTCCTATCACTACATGCCCTTGCTATTTCCAGAATAAACTCACTGAATATGAACATCCTTTCTACCTCATCCCTTTCTTGTCAGCCCTTGTCCTTACAGCCCAGCTTCTCCCTGGCAGTGGCAACATCCAAATCTTCTCATTTCCTCTTTTTCCTACTTTCATTATGCACACCTCCCATCCCTTACACCATTCAGGTCTGCATGTTTCCCTGCACTTTTTCAACCCTTCATATGCTATAACTTTTCAACAAAACGTGGACTAGGAATCTGCAAATAATGCTGGAGACACTATATAAGAATCACACAAAAAAAAAAAGGTATCATTTCCTCCAGTCACAATTAGATCCAGTGTCTAGAAGGTTACAGAATCACAGCTGGATTTCAGCACGGTATGTACTCTAATGATCTATTTCCTATTTTTCAGAGAATTCAATACAATTGAATTTGATGATCTTAGAGGTCAAAAGCTGCTGCTATTTCAGGGAGCTTAAATGAGGTACAATGCACAGAAAAGCCTTCTAGTTACGACTTTTTCTTCCTGGCTTGTACATTTTATAAAGGATAAGCACCACCTACAAAAGGTGCGAGACCAGACAGAGGCAGAGCATTTGATTAGTAATGAATCTGAATTATTAAATCCTGGTTAAGAAAGCTTATAAGCCATAATGCAAAACATGTATTATGCCTTTTAGCTGCAAAACATGTATTATGCCTTTTAGCATGATTTTCCAGCTCTGCTCGGAACAGCTGAGAATTAAAATCATGAAAGCTTTCATGGTGAGACGGATTAATTTGCAAGACAATTTCAGAGCAGTTCATTGTCTGATTATACTGAAATATAGGTCGTGCAACCTCATTGTTCTTCAGGATTGTGCAGTGTGATTCCCATCTAGCAGTGGCTAGTGCTTAAGAGACGAGAAATTAATACACTGATTCTTAGAGGCAGAAGAAGTTGCTAATCAGACAAGAGGGGTAATAGGGAAGAGTTCTTGGAGACATTAGGCAAATCCACGTTCCTGGAATTTTTCCAATGCCGTTACTCCAAAACTGCAATGCTTTCTCAGATTATGGAAGAACTACACTAAGGAATCACTATGGTGTATTTGTTCAAACTGGGGAAAACAACTTTAGCTGCTGGATTCTCAAACAGCTTGGGGAAAAGCCATCTCGGGAGAACAGTACCAACAAAACTCTTCAATTTGAAAAAAAAATGGCCATGCACAGCTAAAGCCAATGTCAAGCTGTAGGATGAAGAAGCACTTAACGAAATAGATCAAACATGCAGAAAGATTTTTTTTCCAGTCTGAAGTCTTAAAATTGTTTAAAACAAGAAGAGGACAAATTAAAAAGATTCAAGTCAAAGACCAAACATTATCTTAGTGGGTAGAGAAAGCAAACAATATAACAAAAAGATCATTATTGTATTATTGTGAAACTAAAATACAGTTGATGAGATTTAATACAGACCAGTCAATTTTATTCCTTGTTCATCCATGTCAGGATGAGTAGAAAACAGCTTGATTTATGCAAAGATAAATTTAAAGATAGATAATACATAGAGATTTTCCCAAATGTAATGAGCAGTAAAGCAGCCTAAGTAGGAATGTCGTGGTATTTCCCTTATCACCAATTTCTAAAGGCTGGTTCAGACAAAATTTCTGTCAGGGAAATTCTAAGTATGCTTATTTTGTCTCAGGTCAGGAGCTATGAACAGACGATCTCACAAGATCCCTTTTAGTCTATACTTCTATGAAAAGAAATGCTGGTTCAAAATGTTAAGATTTTTAGAAACAGATGGACATCAAAAATTGTCATCACCTGATAGGTACTAAAGAGCACGTTTATTGAGTGGCTGTCTAGATGACAGGAAGAATTCACGGCAAACTCTTGAATTTAAAGATTTCTGTTGTTTACAAGGAGAGGAAGGACAATCCCTGATACAGCTAAGAAAGATAAGCAACTTGCACAAGGGCACTCCTGATGACATGACTAAATATAGAGCACATACTCATTCCTGATCTGGAGTGCTTTCAGTTGAACCACACAACCTACTGAAGTCAGGAGGGCTAGACAGAAGGAAGGGTGGCAAGAGTCACAAGATGTGTACAAAAATTTGGCACACCATCTGCAAGACATCACCCATTTCTAGCCTAAGCACTTTCCAGGACAGAATAAATACATATTAATACAAGGCCAAATAAATCTTGAGCAGAACAGAAGAGGTATTGTCACCAATAGGTTGTGGTTTATCTTTTTGTAAGTGCTGACATTAAATGAAACACCTTTTACACTTTCTAAACAGGGCAGTTTATGCTGTGGGGAAAGTGATGGCAGATTTTAGACAAAGTAAGATTTTTAGAGCCTATTTTCCCTGCAACAGACTGAGAAGTTTCCCTAAATTTCCATGGGACTTGTGTCAGGCAATAGAATTCTAAGAGCACCATAAGATAACTATAGCTGATAAAATAAGAAAGATTAAAAAATGGTAAATCTATTGTTGAAGGAATTCCAAATACGGAAAAAGGAATTATTCATTTTCCTGGCCACTGGAAAGAATACAAACAAGTTCAAATTGTATCCACAGTTCCTTTGAGGAAGATATGGAGCATGACATTGTACAAGAATAGTTTGGAGGCTCAGTGTCCCCCTGTGCAGCAGGATCTGCACACAGGCATCAGCCTGGTCAGTGACACTGCTGAGCAAGACAGATGGGGAGATGACATTGAGAAGGCAACACTGGTGCTGCATAACAAATCCAAACTTCCCCTTCCAAAACATGCTGAACTCTCCTACCAGTAAAAACAAACAGTAATTATCTGTAGTTAAAAGGTTTTCTTTTCCAAACCACTATCAGTTTTTAAAAGTATGTTCACGCTGAAAGAACCCGTTGTGAAATCCAGAAGATATCTTCAAAATAATTCTATTTTCCTTACAAATGCCCTTCACGTTTAAAGACATCCTACTGATTTACCTTCTAGATGCAAACATCTGAATATCTAATTACCTCTCTCTCACCTGAATATCCATTTGCCCAAAAGAATTATATTCATAGAATCGAGTTAAGCATGTCCCCTGAAATGCACAAAAATGCACACAAAAGCAAAAATGAATGAATGCATTCCCTAATTACAAAGTCAATTTACAATTTCCTGTCACGCAAGCTTTTATGATTACTATATTTAACATAGTCCCATCTCTTCTTCTCTTCATTTTCTCTCTTTTGTATTTCACAAAGTCTCAATGATTTACATACCCAGCACCTAGAATCCTCGCACTAGGATATATTTGGTAATCAAAAATTAAACTGAATAACGAGTAGCCATAATTTTGTCATGACAAGTCTTATCATTCTAAACAGAGGTGGCAATAGTTAAATGTCTGCACAGTGCTCAAGTTATTTGTAGAAGGGAGAAATACAAAAGAACAATTATGTGCCAAAGTCACAGGATCATTTCCAGAAATTTAACTTACATTTTTATAATGAACACTTGAGGGTATTTTTCTTTTCTTTTCTTTTTTTTTGTTTTTTGTTTTTTGACAAAGGACACTGTAAGCCTGGCAGCACTGAGAAACCCTCAGTTCTTCAATATTGATGTACCTGTGACTATCAACATTTGGCATTTGTTCTAAAGCAGACACTTGAAGTCAGTTCCGTATTTATGAACACAAAGAGGCTCCCTGTCATTCCATGACACCTGAGTATGGAAAGATCCTTTTTTAAGAAACGGGACAAATAGAAAGACAAACATCACTGATCCTTAAGACTAAAATCTTCAACATTTTAAATCAAACTCTTCAATTCTCTGATGTTTCTTCACAACTTATGCATTTGATTTCTTTCCCCCACATAAGATATCTCACTTTATTCTCATCAAACCTTTTTTTCTGCAGTTTTGAGTCCACTATTCCATGACTGGTATTACCTTTTTTCCAGCTCTTTTGGCAAATGCCATTTTTTGCAACTACATACCATAATTAGGGCAAGCAGAGTGTCAAATATTCCCAGCAATCTTCACTACGACATTTTTTCTAAAGAAATTTAAGACATCTGAATTCGTTTTCCAGGCTCATCCCAAAGTTTGCTCTCTATTTGCTTTCAAAGACCTAAAACTTCACCCTTGAGGAGTCCCCTTAGTAGTAATAGAAACTAACCTGTTCAACAGGATGTTTTCAAATTGGAATATGTCAAAGACAAAACAGATTTTCACCTAATTTTTCTTAATATACCCATAAATAGCTTGCTGCTACTCTGTAGATCACTTAACACATGCCCACACATACTAATAGCAATCCCCACACAAGACTTGGGACAAGATTCCATTTTAGCACCTTCTGCCCTACCTTTCCAGAGATGTTACTTTCTCAGCAGGCTTGTAACTTGCCAAGGTCTCAGTCCTCTTCCTAAATAAGCTTTTGCCAGGCAGAACAATCTCTTCCTGCTGTGATCTCCCAGATTCTTTTTCAAAGACTCCTTTGCAAAAAATCTAAGATTTTGATTATCTGCTTGGCTCCAAAGGAGGTAGCTGAGAGTTAATCATTCTCCTTCATTTTTCTGGCAACATGAAGTGTGCATACCTCATCACAGCTTTCCAATATCTGGCTTCTTTCTGGTTTCTTCCTGCTTGCTGTTACAATCCTGGTACGTGTGCCTTCTTGACAGTCCTCCACATCTGTTTTTGTCTCTTCCTATGCTTGGGCTCAGGTCCTTCTGTGCTTTTCCTCCTGTAGTCTCCTGCTACACACCTGTACCCCTTCCACTCCTGCCTTCAATGATTTGCAACAGCAATCATTTTCCAAAGGCAATGTGATAAACCATCTATATGTGAGCACGACACAACCAGTAGCTATAGTAACAGGAAAGCATGCTTTAAACAAAATTGAAAAATGAAAAAAAAAATGTGAGGGATATCACTCAACTTTTCCTCCATCCCCAAATATTGCGCGGTTCCATAAATGTCCTCCTGTGTTTCTTTGCCTGATTGTATCTCCACCTAGCCCAAAACACAGTGAGATAAAAATAAAAGTTTATTTTGCTTGGCTTAAGGAGGAAAAATAAATAAATAATCACACACAACAAAACTAGGAAAAGGTTGTCTCTTTCCCAGAAAAAAAGAAAAAACATATCTGTAAGTTGCAAATCCAGGACAGGCAAAATTCTCACTATCCCAGTTCTGCCTTAATTTCTGATACAGGATCAGCCATAGGACACTTGTGGGGTGTGAGCTTCATTCAGATCCCCAGAGAGCCCTGGGAGCAGTTTGGGAGGTTAGCAAGTGTTGGAGAGAGGGCATTGTCTCCAGCACGGTGCCGTGCTGCCCAAAGACATGTGCTCACACCCTGAGGCAGTGAGGCCACGTGTTGATGCCTGTGACCCATCTCGCTGTCATACAGAGCTGGAGAGCAATTTCTGACAGTGCAGAACAGCACAGGCAACTTTAAAAACACAGGAAGAAGAAGAACCTTCTGAAGAAGAAGTACAAGAAGAAGAACCATCTGCAAGTTCTTGAGAAGAGCTCTTGAATCTAACTAAACTGAGTCAAGGTAGTAAAGAAAATGCTTTTTTTTAGCTGACAAATATTCTTCATTCCTCTAGAGCCTGTGTAGGTGGACTTGCACAGAAAAGACCAAAACAGACGAAGGGTCTCAGCTTACTTGACCACTCAAAAGGTCAGCAAGGTCAGCAAAATGTTGTTCAGTAATTTAACACACTCATACCTGTGTCACACCTTTTCATTCCTGCTTGTTAAAATATGCATGTCAAAATAGATAAGCAATACAGACGCAATTCATACCCAAAAAAACTTCATCATTTTATATAGATTAAAAGAAACTAAACCTTCTTCATTTACTGCAGTATTACCTTCCAAAAAGTCATTCTTTCTTATTTGACCCTTCCTTTCTTGAGGGAGTAGGACAATTCCATATATCTTTTAAATACATACAAATGTGTTGGTCTTCTCAATGAAACCCACCTGAAATAGATTTCCTTTTAATCAGTGAAGTAAGTAGGCATGCAAATCAGGAGAGAGAATTATGTATTTCAGCAAGGTATAGCCTGATATTTGTCAAACTGGAATAGTATTTTACCTGATTCAATTGTACACATTGATGGCTCTCCATTGTTACTGATTAATGGTTAAAGCTCTCTAAGGTTGTTATACAACACTGTTATAAATAACTTATATTATTTAGATGCATAATGGATGTGATCTCTACAAATGATGAATTATATCCCCCTTCTTAATTACAGCGTCCTCTGAAATCTAATTTAAATAGTAGCTAAGCAGATTACATTCAAAAGCAAGAACAACAGCAAGGCAGTTTGCAAAATGATGAATTTATGGGGTTTTTCTCTCAGCACTGTAGAGTTTTGCCACAGAATGTTTTGTAAAGTATCATCTTTCTCAATATCTTATTAGATCACTGTAATCTGGATTTACATATTGATTCATTCCGTTTCAATGTCAATCAAGACGTGGAAATTTAATAAAAAACAGCTCTAATTGCTCCTCCGAGAGTTAGCAATAATTACTCCCGTATCATCTCAGTGAGGGAGACGTCTTCAACATGTTCTGGTTTTCAAGCATAACAATTGTACATTTCTTTTGGGCACTGCATGCTCCTCAAATCAGCATTTCACTCAATGAGATGTTGAAGGCTGCCTTAACAACATATCACATAGGGGCTACATTTGATAAAATTGAAACTGTATTCTGTCAACAATAATTATGTGGGTGTTTTGCTCATTTCCTGCTGTAGCTGTCCCATGGCAACAGCGTAAAAACAGCGCTCGTTTTTTAAATACATAAATGACTGTTCTGATGACACATTTCTGGCTCAGGTTTGGCAAAGGCAAGGTGAAAACAAAGACTTTTTTGAGAAACTATCACAACTACTTCCATTATATGCAAATCTGTAGGGAATGTGCTAATTCCCAAGTGGAGGGAGCAGCTTTGCTGTAGTAGTGGCAGAAGTGGCCTGAGGCATTTCCAGAGACTGATAACAAGCCAGCATTTGCACTTCAGGCCATTCTGTCCACCCTCCGTGAATTTCACAACAAATACCTCAACCAAAGGTTCCACTTAACCCTGCCTTTGGGGTTGTTGCTGCTAAGGCAAATCAGATAAAATCACGCTAAAAATTCCACATTTCATCAGAATTATATCCATCTGGAGTGCTGAAAAAACAGCTGGTGGTATTGACGATTTTGTCGTGTAAACTCTGGTACATATTTATTTTGGTACATGGGAAATCAGCTTTGCAGTTTTCAGCTTTAGCTGTTTTGAGAATATTTACTTTTCTAAGATTATTTTATGGCTTGTGAACCAAGATGAATAGGTGTAGCAGAGACAGTTCATAAAGCAGTTACAAGATCAATTAGGATACTGCAGGTTTTACCCTTGGCTCTGTGAACATCTCCGATGTAATAAGACCTGATGGCAGGATCAGGTGCACCTACAACTCCAGCCTTTCAAATATCAGCTTCACCGAGAAAAGTAGCAAAAATGATACCATTATGATTATTTTTTTCCTATTATGAGCACCCTAACTAAACTTGTTTCATTTAAGTTGATACAAATGCAATGAGAAACATCTGGACATTAACAAAGTGGATCAGATTCAGGCTGGATTTTTAGAAGAAACCATTTAATAACCCACCATATGTCCCTGGGAGCATCCTTCCTTTTCATTTTAACATTCTAAAGGGATTTTAAGAACAAAATGCAGCGCTAACAAAATGTAAAATCCACAGATACATGTATTTAAGATAAATCTATGATACAATTAATAAAATAGAACAGTTTTTGCACTAGGGGAAAGAAACACAACTCAAAGTAAGGCAACACATAATGTCAAGCTGTACATTGGAGTGTTAACAGGGCCCGGTGTGCCTGGAACATCCAAAGTGAATCTTACACTAGCCACACATCAATTGTCTTTTGTATTGTCACAGGGATGTAAAGGAAACCAAGAGTGTTTGCTATCAGCATTTGATTAACCACTGAATTCTAACCATAGTTTTGGAACAAAGAACAATTTTATTTGATGCCAGCCATTGTCTGTGGCAGGGAAACAGCACAGTTTCCATTAGAGAGGGATGAATTTGAATTCTGATAAGATGTGGGGATGAAATGCTAACTTAAGCCAAATGAATATTCATATAGGAAAGTGAAAATAGGTGTCAAGGACTTGCTGCACTTAAGTCCTGGGTTACATGAAAACTGTACACCATTCAACAAAACAACAAGGTTTCTAATGATTACTTTCCCCATATAATTTATTCATCTATTCCAGAGCAGTGTTTCGGGGCTTAATGAGTATTTGTAAAGCTCTGACTGAAATGCACTCTCAAAATGCAAAACATTAAACCATTTACAATGAATGAAGTAGTGTAGATTACTGGTTCAAAAAAGCCACTGCAGCTCATCAACATGTACATTTGAAGGGTGTATTACTTCACCAGGGCCCTGTTCGCAGTCCTGTACAGTTGAAAGGCTAAGTGTTCTTCCTTCCCACTGAATCCACTCTGATGTCCAGGGACAAAGGAAAAGTTGAGGAACTTTGTCTCTTCTCGTTTCACCCCACGTCACCCATATTTTCCCCATGTGAGGCAATCTCGTATCACAAAGAACTTCTTGGAGAATAAATAAACAACATTGAGTAGCAATAGAATGGTCTGGGTTGGAAGGGACCTTAAAGACCATCTCGTTCCAACCCTCCCACCGTGGGCAGGGACACCTCCCACTAGATCAGACAGCTGAAAGTCCCATCCAACCTGACCTTGAACGCTTCCAGGGATTGGACATCTGCAGCTTCCCCGAGCAACCTGTTCCAGTGCCTCACCACCCTCACAGGGAAGAACTGAAGTCACCTCTAGTTCCTTGCATGGCCATGTTTCTTCCCGGGAGATCAGCTTTCTGAATCAGAGGTTTCTGAAAGTCTCTGATGCAACAGACTTCTGTGAGCAGAAGCGGCAGCCGAGATGATCTCATGCTTCCGTGTGCTATCTGCTTGCTGATGTGATTCTCTGGCCCGTCATTGCAGTGCCTTTGCATCTGTTACAGATGCTGTATGCTCTTTAAACTAGGTTAATGTCTATCAAAAAAAAAAAAATTTCAAATGTTAATTTTCTTAAACTATGGGTTTTTTTCTTCTTTGTACACTGTGATAGTTGCATTGTCACTATTAATAAAATCTCATGTAACACTAATGATGGTAAAGAGTAGTTCCACTAATTCTAAACTAAATCCAAGACTTTGTAAGACCAGATTTTAGTAGGAAAAGAGAAAGATCAGGCAAAATTAAGATTCTAGGATTAAGTAATCCTCCTTTCCACATTAACTAACTGTTGCCCAGACACTTTAATTCTACATTGTGCTGTGCACAATAAATGAGAAGTCAGGAAAGGTGAAACCTTGGCTTTTAATATCTCACACATTTCTGCCCATTAGTTCATCTCTCCTACACCTGTCCATGGTGGTTATTTCTACTTTCTTACTTTCCTCATACACAGCTTCTACTGCATCTTGGGACACGGGTGAGGGTACAGTTTATATTTATATACATCAATGCCAATGTACAAACGAAAAATAGAGCTGTCAGTGGTTCATGGCAGCCTCCTGGACAGAGAAAAACGCACTTTATTATTATGTTCTCTTTATTAAATTAGCCATCTTGAAATGTCATTTTTTGTCTTAATGTAATTTTTCCTCATTAGCCAGGCATAGTAACTAGTTTGGATGAAACATAATCTAATAAGGGGTCAGCGTGGGGCCTACATTCTGTTGGGAGGGAAAAAATTTAAAAGTGAAAAAAAAATTGCCCAGGAGAAACATGACTGAAATCCCAGATTATAGCAATTTCCTTAGCAGTACTCTACATGCAGATAATATTTATAGAAACCAGAATCTCTCAGAAATAGGCATTACGTTAATTAAAATGTGTTGTGGCCTAAGATTACATTTTATTAATTCCTGTTTGCAAGAAGGTCATTTCTAATGATTTCCTCTTGGAGTCACTGGTTTTAGCAATCAGAACATTAAAGATTTTGATTCTTGTTCTACTTGTGAAATTACTCAGATTCTTGCAAACACAAGTGCCAATTCCCTGATAGTTCGGTGTTCTTTTTATAAGATTTTGCCCCAGTGGGATTTTCTTTTTCTCGAGGGAAAACAGCTGCACATACAACATCAGGAAGTGTAATTAATTTTGCATCAGTCCAGAATAAAAGCCATGTGTTCAGATAACCAGGATACTCCAGCATTCCAAATAGCCAGGATAAATTACTGTAACAGACCAATACTGTTCTCAATTGCATTGTCACTGCATTCAATGCACAATTGCAATTGTGCTTTACAGCTGGCACAAATATACAATTCCTTGTGAATAATTAACGTTGAATTACACTGTAAATGCATGTTAAAGTATTCCTGACATTTTACAGACAATCACGTATGCAAAGTTCTCCCAATGAATGAGATATGGATTAAAAAATAACCACCACCTTCACTTTAACGCCTTGGGGAGTGGGAACATCTTGACCACTGTCAAAAGAGTGTATTGAGATCACATCTTTTAAAACACTTTGGAAGCATGTAGAAACTCTGGAGAGAACATCACAGTGATTTGATGGACAGGCAGAGGCACAAAGAAATGCGACCAATTTATCTGTTTCAATAAAAAGCAATTGTTTGTCCTGAATCTTTCCAGGATACATCAGTGTCTAATATCACTAGCACATAACACACAGCACATTCCACCCTTGTAAGTAATATTAATAAGTTTCAAACCCTTCTAAGTAACATTAATTAATCACATTACTGACCTGAGTTCACAGAGGGATCGAACCAAAGGGAGTTAACCAATTAAACACAAGTGGTCAGTGCTGTGGAAAATGGGGGAGGAGCTTTGGAACTTCACACCTATTTTGCACACCTTAAAGATTACTCAGTTAAATTCCTCTGAATTTTGGGCAATGTGAGCACCTCTGGTGATTGAAAGCGTCTTGTGGAACTGGCACATGCTGTGGTTCTGTATCCAGAGTTCACTCTTGTGGGTTCTTGTAAAGATGCAGCCTCCTCCAGCTCAGACACAAGATCAGCTGTCCCTGGTGATTAATGCAATATATTGGCACAAGAAGTGCAAATATCTGCAATCATATCTCACCCAGGTGCCTGATGACCTGAGAGCAAAGAGCAGGTACACTGTAAAAACTAAGAAAAGGGCTTTCAGGTGAGGAGGAGCAGAAGGAGAAATTCAACTCCTCCCTAACACAATAAGGATCAGGACAGATTTCCAGCATTCTTTGAATTTTGCTAGTTTTGCATGTTCTGAATTTGTTCTACAATTTAAAAATTCTCTTGTTTTGTCATTTGCCTAAGGAGGAACATCATTCCTAGCACCTGCTTTTGAACTCCTGCAGGAAAGCCTCTCAATGAAAATAGCTGTCACTTAAAGAGGCAGCAGATCAATGTCAGAAGACTTGTTGATCAACTTCCTGCATTCCTGTTCCCTTTAGAAATGAGTTCTGAAAGGCTTCTTCAAGGACCAAGGAAAATCAGATACCAACAGATACCAACAGTCACAGTCAATGTTTTTTAGAAAATTTTAAGCTTAAGCATTTACTAAGGCTTTATTCACGTAAAGAATTATCAGTGTAACTAAATTCATTTAGCAACTTACTTGGTGAAGCACTACCCTCCTCCTGTGAGGGCATGTCAGTTTATTTAGACAGTCTGAAAACCCAGATGTGTTGTTTTTACCAGGAGCAAGGGCACAGGACTGAGGAGGATCTGGCTGTGGCAGCCGTGCAGTCTGCAGCTGAGACAAGCCAAGGGCACAGGCCCAGCTTGTTGCCAGTCCCACATGGTCAAAGTGCCCTTGCCAGCAGCACAGCGGCAGTGAAAAGATTTGAGGAGCTAAACAGCACCTCCTCTTTACCTGCAAGTGAAAAAAAGTTGCTGTTCTTTCCCTGAGCCTCTATTGGGGCATTTCTCAGTCCTTGCAGGTGACCTGAAGCACTCAAATATTTCTCTTTCCACCTGCTATCCTCTTCCTTCCTCCCCTACCCTGAAGTAAGTCCTGCCTTCAGACTTGACCCATACTTTGAAGCATCTTTTAAAAGCAATACAATTGTGAAATGTACAGTTGCTACCTGCAGTCCATTCTACAAAGCTTTGATAACATAATTCGCCAGATAAGAATGTGAAAAGAAATCCATATGTTGTCTTATGTGGCTACATTGGCAGAATGACAGAATATTTTGTTGGCTTACTTGGTGGCTTTCAGGGAAGCAGGGAAATCAGCCCAGTAGAGAAACTTCCCTGTATGACGTGCTGCATCTTCCATATGGGCCTCTGCGCTCCTGGCTGTACCAGCACGGGCAAGCTAATAATACTTACAAGTGTGAGAGGTGCAGGTTTCATAACAGCATTCCAGTGGGAGTAATTGTAACCAGTTTTAAGACAGAACTTGTCAGGTTTGGGAAAGAGACTGAACGCGGTTGCACCTGCGATAGCAGAAGGCTGGATGCAATGATCCAACAGGACCTACGTTTCCAAGTTAAAAAAAAAAAAAAAAACAACAAAAAAAAGCTACACTGAAGTCCTGGCAAAAAAGAGCCAAGCCTCAGAAAGAACAACAGCAGAACAAAGGTAGTTACACATTAGCCAGCACACGTGCTCCCGTGTGAGTTCCGTGGCTGGACTGCTGGAGCTGCCAGAGAGAAGAGCATGAGCCTGCAGGCCGTGCCACGTAATATCTCCTTTGCCACACAGAATATAAAGGTATTACAAAGCAAGAAAGAAAAAAGGAAGAAAGGTTTTTAAAAGCAGCCATTCTCCATCCCTAGTCCATTTCCCAGACACACAGCAATCTTGAAAAAAGAAGGAGAAGGGGGAGAATATTTTTAGGGGTGGCAATGCATCCACAATTTCTAGCAGCAGGCAGACTGAGCAGGCTACTACTTGTGGTGCTGCAGTGACCATAGAGACCTTAACTGCACTCAAGGTGCCACTGACAATGTGCCATGAAAACACGTGCTGGGGGATCATTCCTATTTGGAAGAGTATAAAAAGACGGGAGAGACAAAAAGCAAGAGAAGAGGTGGAAAGTAACTTGTCCAAAGGGTGAGTGTATATTCAGAGCAAAAGCAGCCCCCTGAATGTGTGTAAGGCCAGTGCCCTGTCTATTGGGTAACCTTTCTGTCTGGCTTTACTGCCTTCCACCTCCAACTCTTCAAACAAAATCTTATCCAGCAGAAGTCCACTTCAGCCAGGTTTTGGTGGGTCTCAGGACGCAGGGGTAGATGCAGAACAACGCAGAGCCTCTGAGCCAAGGAGCAATACGTGCCTCATTCTGCACAGGCTGTAACATCAACCCAGCCTTTCTAGGAAGGGGGCCTCACAGACCCCCAGCAAAGAGTTGCACAGCAAAGTATTTCACAGGCCTGCGGGTGAAAAAGGAAAGAGAATAATGCATTCATTCTGAGAAGCAACTGTCTTCCACATCCTAAAAACCTGCTTGCAGGTTTGGGAAATTCTGCAAAGGGGGGAGGAGCTTCTTGCTTTTAACAAAGCAATATCTCTGCTGTTTCCCCTGGAAAGGGAACTCACCTCCTTGACGGCCTTCTACAACTTGCCTTATCATTTCCACTGAATGAGATTTCGAATCTCAGACTGAAAAGAATTATATGCAACGTTTACAGCTGAATTAAGGCCACCTACAATTGCTAGTATCTCTGAACATTATTCCTCTATGTGTAGGAGAGAAATTAACTTGTGAAGTTTGTTTGTGCTTTACTGAAATTGCTTTGCAAAACAGTCTGATTTACATTTGGTGGCATTTTTCATCTAAGAACATTATTGGCATAAATGTTTAGTATACCCCTGCCAAAAAAAAACATGACAGAAAATTAACATGCAAGGCAAAGAGCAAAAGACCAATTCAAATTCCCTTGGGACTTTCTTAGGAATCAAAAGCCACTTGAAGTAAACATTTGCCAGCTCAACAATTTGAAATGTCCTATACGCATCTCTCTAATAGCCTCTGCAATGACTGACAGAGCACAATACCTAGAAAAGATGCCAGCACATCACAAATATGAGGCTGTTGATAGGATTAAGCATAATCCTGTCTCACCAATGAATAAAGAAAATAAGAAATGGAACTGTGTTGTGTTGAATAGCATTGAGTCAAAGATACACTTACGACAAACTTTCAGTGTTTTTTGTGCACGACAGCTTCACTGAGAAGGTCATGCATGAATTCTGAAAAAAATGGCATTATTACTGAGGAATGCCAGGCAAAGCAGAAAATAATCTTTAATTAATTTGTGAGGAACTTTCATTTGGCAGGCACAGTCTGCCAAATAAAGACAGAACAGTTGCTTTCTTATTAAACTGATAAAATCGACCGAAAGTGAAGAAATCCCATAGTCAAAAAGCATTAGAACAATGGATTTTTACTAGGAGACGTAATAGAAATCCACAGGGAATCCTGGCAATGCTCACTGGGTTTTTTCTCCTGAAATCAAAGGTATTTCTGACAGAAAAAAGAACGAACCTTTACAATTTCTGCCTTTCTAGATTTTAACTCAATATTTTATCTCAGGGAGAGTAAAATGCAAGTAGATTCAAACTTATTCATTAATTCTAACAATTCAAAGCACCACACTTTGTCTTTTCTTGTCGCTATTATTGTCTTTGTAATTTCATTTCCAATTGCCACCTCCAGCTCCCACCGGCTTGCACAGGTATTAAGGGATATTTTTGTCATTTGTAAAATGCTGGGAAAAACTTGTGATAATGGGCACTTCATAAATGTGTTATTTTAGTGAAACTGGGACAAACTGCTAGTTTCAAACATAATTGGCTGCAATGGAAAAACTGGAGCATCCGTAGAAAACTGGGCCATGGTACGTGTGAGGTGCTAATATTTATCCTAATGTGGCAGCTTTGTCTCAGTTCATAGGAGCTCACCCCAGTCCTGAGGTGTGTGAGCAAAAGAGTGTTAAAAGAACTTTATCTTTATTTGAAAGTGCTTCCTGGGAACAGGAAGCAATTCAGCAAATCAGTGTGTTTGTTTTTCACATCCACAAGCCAAAATTTAAATCTCACTTAAGCCTAAAGGGAAACAAGTCGGGCAATTTCAGCATAATCCCTTCAGAAATGTATTCTCTTCACATGAACACTGCTCAGCACAGTAGCAGCTCTGTGCAGGAGAAGCCTCACACTGAAACATTAGAACTGCTACAGTTTAGGTTGAGAGGGAGAGTCTTTATTGGCAGCCTTTATAACAATATCCTATATAAGTTCATAAATAATCTTAGCATATTGACATCCTGGAAAGGAAATATGGAAAGCTTGCCCAGGAGCTGCCTGCATTAATCTTCATTCTATCCTGTACTGGCATCTTTCCCAGTTTCCTATGCCCGAAGTTCACAATGTCTGTTTTTAAAGGAACACACTGACCCTTACAGAGAAGAGCCCAGAAAGCCTGATTTGCTACCAGTTTTAATTTTCACGTCCTCTTTTCCTAAAACAAGTAGGTTTTGAAGTACAGCTTCTATTGAGCCAACGGAAAACCTCCTTTATGTGAAAAAATTTGGCGTGCAAATCAGATGACTAAGGAATGTGGAGAGAGAATAAAGTAGCAGTATTCCATGGAGCTAAAGCTTATGGTCCAGCCTCCCTACCATGGACCAACATTGGCCAACAGCTCTTTACCACGGGCTCTGAGCAACTATGCAGGAGCTGGGCCCAGTGAAAGCCTCAAGAATGTTTTCAGTCTGCAAACTCCTTGCCACTGCCAGCAGTGATTTTGCCTTTGTGAAGCAAATTTGAGACTCCACGCACCCCCTCTGAGTGAGGAAGGGAGAGGTGAGATCAGAGCCAAGCAGCTGATTGATAGCTGCAGTGCAGACACACTCGTAAAGAAGTTCCTGGAAAAATAAAGTACTGCATGCTGCGAGACAAGGAGGTTCAAGGATTTCTGTGCAGCAGAACCACTTCACTCTTCCAGGAAACTGTCACAGCAAAACACTTCTAGTGGAGATGCAGATGGACTGGCAAAACAGGGCTCACGTAGTCATCAGAAAAACACCCTCCCTCTGAGTGAAACAGGCTGACGAGGTAACAGCCTGAGTTGCCAATGTACCTGTTTCACATGTGGATCTCTACTGTGACTCTAGCAGCCTGAAGTTCACCCCTTGTCTCAACAGAACATGAGTACACCATCAAATCTCATTATATACACCTGATTCATCTTCTCTTAGCAGTCAAGAGTCCTGGCACCTGGGTTTGGGAGGAGTTGGGGTAGCTGTCCTAATACTGGAAAGTTCCCAGCTGTCCCTCTGCTGAAGTGGAAGCCCGTGCAGGGCTGAGTTTCCTACCAGCACATGCACTCCTTGCAAAGCTGAGTGCATCACACCAAAAAAGACACTGGCAGGACTGGACTGTCACTGAGTGCTCCAGTAGATGCTGTGGAAGACAGGCAGGCAGGCAGACTGCATCTCCTTGAAACCCCTGGCGAAAGGAGCAGGGCTTGCTGAGGGGTCCTGGTGCGATGTACTTGTCATGTTCTCAGACTGAAGAGACTGTGTCACCAACTCAAGGGGAGATGTAACACGAAGCCTGGGGTTGGGGTGTGTATATAAATCTATAGGGACAACTGACATGGTCAATAATGTCTATCACTATGCCTACCTCTGACTACCCCAAAATGTCTTTCCAAGATCTTACTTTTTTCCTTAATGGTGACGGTGGTAATTCATTCAGGGTTACAACGAATACATAGTTTCCATACCAATCAGCTCCAAGGTTAGCAAAGGATACTTTCTGCTTTTCTTGCTTATCTAAGCTAATTTATTGAAATTAAGTTAGTTTACCTGCTGACCCCTATGAAATTCAGGGTATTCCTCAACAATCCATGATATTAGTCTCTGGGAAAATCAGCAGCAGGAGATAAGACTAATACCTTCTAAAACTTTTCTAAGCAAATCTCCCCTGTAGCAAGGTTGTTACCCTCTAGCTCCTGTCATACACAGCACACACTGTGCTAATGGAGATGCAACACTAGCAGAGATTCTAGGTCAAGTTTCACACACTTCCAGCACAGCTACTGTGGTTTTAGGCTGGGAAATCTGAAAGAAGAGTTTATCCCTCACTGATACAGTGACGATGTGAGGACAGTGTGAGATGACCACCTAAATTAAATACAATGCTTTTTTTATGTACTGGAGATCAAGAATACCTTTGTTTCTAACATTTTGAAGTTTTCCCTCTGATGCATGCTCATAATTCCCACTGATATCTATAATGCAATCCATGCCCCAATTCCCATTATCCTGGCACACTGCTCTCAGTGACAAGTGACAGAGAGGACGAAGACAACAATAAAAGGGACATTATTAAGGCAGGTAAAATTTCCCACAAGAGTAAGTCTTAAAATATGTATGTTAGGTGAATAGACACAGAAATCATTCGCCTGAGGCTGCCTTTATTACTCAACTAAAAAGATATCTAGGAAAAAAGATATTTCCACTGCCTTGGCAAGAGGCACAGCCTGTGTTTGCTGCCTGAACACACTTATTCATGGCTTTCCCTCATTTTTATACAAACACCATGGTCTGGTCTAGCCAAAGTTTCGCCCCCTATGGCTGACACAATTTGCAGTTTGGCTTTATCAGCTGTGCGTAAGGAACTAAAGACACCACACCGAGGCTGCTCCTTGCACCTCTCCTGCTCCTTCTCCCATCCCGCCTGGAGCTGCTGCACAAAGGACCAGAGGCCAGAGCAGGTTCAGCTCCCCATGATGGAGAACTTTGTGTTGAAGGCATTTGCCAGCAAAGCCCAGTGCCTGCTTCAAGCCTCTGGTGTTATGAAATACAAGGGTCACATCCCAGCACACACCCCTGCGTTCTGGGCATTGTTTTGAGATTGGATGTACAAGACAGTATCACCAACCTGCATTTTCAAACGTGGGCCAGTCCCTAAAACTAACAGTAACAATTCAGAAATATTTTGATTTTTAAAAAGTCTTTGTTTTCTGATCCTTTGTGTTTTCCAGCCTTAGGTTCACACTCTTGAGACCCTAATCACCCTCAGGAGAACTGTAAGCATTTCATTTTCAGGCAAAATCTGGCAGTCTGGCCTAATCCCATGACTCAAGGCTGCTAAAAGAAAAAGGTGGAGGGGATGAAGAAGAGTATTAAATACATAATAATGCATGAAAGCTACCAATATCCAGTTCAGGATTGTATTCTACAAGGGAGCAGCCAAAATGACTCTATTTCTAAGAACTATTCTAACACAGCAGAAAGCGAAGTTTAATAAAACCCCTTAGGTTTGCATTTTACTTGCAAACGTTCTGGCAGGGTGAAAGGCCAGGCAGAGACCTTCACTTCATCTGTCACTTGACATTTTTTGGAACATCTTTGTTACTGAAGGACTGAAATTTTGCAGCAGTGAAATTTCAGTGTATGGGAATGGGAAGCAAGGGCAAAGGGAAGCACGTACAGACGGAAGCTCGCAGAAGAGCTGCCAAACACAAGCAGAGTAGCTCCAGAGTTTATTTCACTCTACTCTCATCCCAACCATGCAACAAACCAGAGGAAGGATATCTTATGACTGAACACTGGCCTGGAACATCTGAGTTCAGTTCCCAAATATTTCATAAAGTTTCAGACTCAGTTGTCATCTTACAAATATACAAAGGAAAATAATGTTTCCTTTCTTGTGCTCTTGTTCTGTCCTTTTTCTTCATATTGAGAATCTGCCTCTTAATTGATATGAGCTACTTAGCAAAAGGAAACTCTGATCTCAGCAGGGGCCTGCTGCTGCTGTAACAGCAAATCATAATCCAAACCAAATCCCACCTCAAACCTTTGCAAAAGTTCAGTTCTGGGTCTGCCTTTAGGAGCAGGAACATTACTGCTGTAAACGGGCTCTGAGCCAGTTGTGAGCAGACATCCTGCAGTTCTTATTCTAGCAACCTTTAGCTTTTTGACTAAAATACTTAAAGAATATAAAAATACAGTGAGAAATAAATCACACTGCCTAAAATTCTACTTTCCCTCCCCTCAAATTTTATGCCTTTTATTCTGAAATGGAAAAATGGCAAAAGCAACAATGAAAGGGTGATTATTAATCTTTGATCCTGAGTCACTTTCTCTTACAGAGCCCTATTCTTCCCCTCAGGAAGTGTGATACAGGAGCACTCCCACAGCCTGATTAAAGGTCCAGGTATGGGGTCACACAATGCACAAAGAGAGCTGCAGAGTTTCAGAGAGCAATGTGTATTTAATGTGTGACTAAAGGCAACCATGATAAAGAACGAAATAATGAACATTCCTGATGATTGCCATAGCTGTGAAACAGCCACGGAACTGTTTGAGGTAATTGTGGTGAGAAATCGAGTTGTTTGTTAAGAAAGAAATGGTCAAATCTGTTTTCCAGAGTGCTAGCCTGGCTGATTACAAAACAGAACTTGCTGGGAATGCCAACTTGCTGGAAAATGGCAGTGTGCCCTCCTCAACTGAAAACAGCAAAAGAGACCTAGGTTTTAGTGGCTCACCCAAAAGCTGAGGAATTAGAATTGAAAACAACCCAGGTGAGGTAGCTAACAACTGGGATTTCAGGTTTGTCAGCGAAGAGATGCCTCAGAGAAGGGTCAGAGGTTACACCTGGAGATTTAGAAGATAATGACAGAGTTCAGACAGGCATCAAACCCATCTGGTCCCTCAGATAGCAAGTCCAGTTTTGAAAAGAACAACTTGGCTTAAGATGCAAAATTCATTCCTTCCTAAGGAAGATGCTTACCCCAGCTCTCCCTTCTTAAATGAAAAACTAGAAGAAATATTAAAAGAAAAAAATCAAAGTCTGGATTTAAAAAAGACTCCACAAACAAACCACCTGTTGCAGGAGCCCCACACGATCCCAGGTGACTGAAATAGCAACCCACCCGCAAGCTCTTACCACTGCTCCCTGCAAAGATTACTCTCATGGCAACAACTTTCCTGCAAGAGAATTGCAGCTCTCTGAAAAGCATTGAAATTGCAGATGACAACAAAATTGTCTCTCTCTGAGAGCAGGCAGTGCAGGGGGAGCTGCAGTGTCGCAGCCAGCCCACTTTGGGAATGGCATCTGAGTCCCGCCGCCCCGCATTGGGCAGGAGCCTCTCTTTTCACCAACACAAAGGAGGACGTGTGAGCATGAAATCCACTTAGAGCACTGTTCACTCCACAGAGCTGAGTGCAAAGACTGCTTTGGCCTGGCCATCATGAGGAGCTGCATTTCGATGTTCACACTGTCAGAAAACACCTTTTTCCCCCCACCCCTGTACCATGCATAGGATTTTTATGTTCTAAGGCTCTTTAGCAGTCAAGTTTAAGAACTTGATTCTCACTATCTAGAATTTATAGTGTTTCCAAAAGGAAAACAGCTGTAAAGACTATAGGAAATCAGTAGATTTAATGTTAATCTCCTAGTCCCTCAAGATTTCTGTATCTTTGGCCAGATACAAAAAAGCAACTTTCTTTTATGGAGTCATACTTTACACTCAAACGTAACACTGCTGTATTTTTAAGGTGATAATCTGGCAAGAGCTGGCCAAACGTTGGGACAAATACAACATTTCATATGCATTTTACTAGATCTAACAGCAATTCAGGCTGTTTCAAGAACTCTGCTCAGTTTGTCAGCTGATGAGCAACTTTATAACTAATCTAAACATAAAGGTTTAATCTAAACACAAAGGCTTACTCATCTACTCTGTTGGCAGAGTGGGGTTTTTTCTCTCTCAAAAAATTTTGATTAGGAGAATCACAAAGAAAAAGTTTCCAACCATTTAATAACAGAAACTGTTAAATAGCACACACTTTTCATTCAGACCTGGATTTGGTGAGAGGTATTCTGGAAAAGTCCTAAAGTATGAAAATACACTGGCTATCAGATATAATGTGGGCTGTTGTGCTGACAACTGTATATGAGCAGGAGAAAAAAAAAGTTTTGTGACCTTGTTTCTGCATGTACCTGTGGAAAAAAACCCAACAACAAAACAAAACAAATGTCAAACAATCTCTGCTTGTGAGGGCTCATGGAAAGCCATAGTTCTGTAAAGCTCTGGCAGTCCTTTGTCTCATCTTGCTGCATATTAGGGGTATATTTCACATTCAAATTTGACATGCAGCAATAAGCAGCCAGTACAGTTCATGCCCTGTGTGACTCACAGATTGTAGTCAAATACACTGTTTCACAAAAGGGATGTCAAGGACACTCATCAGTGTTCTAGAAAAAAACAGAACCATCTCTGATAATTCAAACACTAAAATCCCCACGCATTTTGTATCACCATTACTTAAAGAACTGAAGGCAGTAATGGCTACCAAAGATGAAGCACGGATATTTCAGTATGGTGGCTCTGCATTATGTTATTCTTAACCTTTTCTATTTTTTAATTTCTAAAAATACTGCTGCATCCATCTACTGTACTGGAAAATTCAGTGGCATGAATGGTTCCAAATTTAGGATGCAGGACACTGCAGCTGCGATAACATTTCGGAAGTGGAAGGCATAGTGGGTACATGACATATTTAGATAAGAGAACTATTTTTAGTCAAAATGAAGCTCAGTTTTGGCTACTTTAGCAAGTGCACTAATTTGGCTAATCAGTTCAGACAGACTTTTTCCCAGCTCCCATTGTCACCTACAAGGTACTGCACACTGCGATCCCTTCTCCTTATTTGTCTTTTAAAAAATAACGGGTAAAGCAGGAGAAATGCAATCATAAACTTGTCACATGCATTTCTGCTACCCCTTCCTGAGCATCCAGTGGCAGATACTTGGAGACAGGCCAGCGACCTGTCTAGACCACTACACTCTGATGTAGTACAGCCATGCTCTCCCACAACTTCCTCCACTCACCCAACTGCTTTTGCTAGTCTCCTCCAAATGGAACAAATTATCTGCTGATCCATTTCTGCTAAGTTCAGCATTTTATTGCACCAAGAGAGAGTGCAGCCTACTATCTCTCTTCCACTTACTTCAAGCTTAAAATGTTGCTCCATGACTGGATCATTTTTCATCTATTTTTTTTTTACCCCCTAGCAACTTCTTCCCATTTGCATCCTTTTCTCCGTTAAACACATCTTGTCTTCAGAGTGATCCATCCTGCTTTCTTAAAGCCTGAGCCTGGCTTCTGTAGGATCTCATTTTGACACATACTTGCCATGTCATTTTTAGATAGCAAGTTCTCCAACATATGGAAACAGATCATTGAGAGCTGCACAGTAAAGTGGCCGTTTTAAAATCAGAGTCCAGGCTTTCAAGTCAGGAACTATCAGGCACATGCTTAAAAAAATTTCACATTGACTGTTACTGATAGAAAAATGTTTTTAACACTTTTTTTAGAAAATCAGTAATTTGATCAAGATTGAAAGCAGTTATTTTTTGTAATATTGAGACAGATTGTCATTAACAAGCTGTGCACAAATTAAGGTTAATTACTTCCAAACTAATCCATACCAATTTCTCAAATTTTTTTATTTTTTGAGGAGAAATTGGCAGTCATACATTTCAAGTACTGCTGCAGCTCTGGTCTCCAACTAGGAAAGTGTAGGTGCAGTGAATCTGCCAAGCACAGTCCTAATTGTTTCGTACAACTGAGGTTTGGGCATCTGCAGCAGAGCAGTAGATTTGTGCTTCTCCAAAAGCACAGAGCTCAGCAGACTGGGTTATGTGTTTAAAAATGAAGCAGACTCTGGGTGCTGATGAGCCTGACCCAGCATACAGTATCCACAGAGAACTCCCAGACTGTGGCTCCACAGAGCTTGGAGTCAGCTCGGAAAATCATAGAATGACCTGGGTTGGAAGGGACCTTAAAGATCATCCTGTTCCAACCCCCTGCCATGGGCAGGGACACCTTTCACTAGACCAGGCTGATCAGAGCCCCAGCCAGCCTGACCTTGAACACTTCCATGGATGGGGCATCCACAGCTTCTCTGGGCAACCTGTGCCAGCGCCTCACCGCCCTCACAGTAAGGAATTTTTTGCTAACATATAATTTAAACCCACTCTTTCAGTTTTAAGCCATTTGCCCTTGTCCTATCACTACATACTCTTGTAAAAGTCTCCATCTTTCCTGTAGGTTCCCTTCAGGTACTGGAAGGTCACAATTAGGCCACCCTACCGAAATACACACACATGACCAGATTACACTCTTAGGGAAACCAAATAAAGAGCAGTGTTTTCAGTGGAGTTACACTGGAGAAAAAAAAAGGGGAAAAAACATATTTAGATTATCAGCAGTATGATGAAATTTTCAACTCCTTGAAATTTTCCAAAGAGTCCACAGTCATATCAATGATGCCTTTAAGAAACTCAAATCTCAATACCAGAAATTAGGCCCCATTCATTATTTTTATCCCTTAATCCTGCTGAGCTTCCAGAAGATTTGTTGTGCTGCATTTGAATTTCTCTTGCAGTACTTCAGTGTGCATTTTGATGGAAGAATTCCACTACCCGAGGCACACTCTCCCAGCTTATTACACCAACACTGCTCTCTTGTGGCAGACACTTAAAGGGAATTATTGATCCACGCTCTACACACAACTTAGCTAATACAATCCAGTGGGTTAAGGGTATTTACAAAGCACCCACCAATAAAAACAGATGCTCACATTGTTGATAGATAAAACAGACAAAAAGCAACAGCAGATCATTAAGTTTGTGTTATTGGATATATAAAATTCAGGTGTTCATCCTCATGCCTCTGTCATTGTCAAGACTTTGCACAGAAAGCACTGCTTTTGCAACTCTCTTTTCAAACCTGTTCTACTGAGACACATTTATCAGACCAAACCTAACAAACATTCTGTCCATTTTTAAATGTCTTTTGGAAATTCAAATCCACTCCTCAAAATGAAACACCATTGTTTCTGTCTATCAACTCTCGCAGTTACCTGATACTTTGAATTTACCATTTATAAAAAATTACTGTTTCCCAGGTGTGATTCATATTAGTAGGCTAGGGAAGGTAATAAACTGCTAAACGCATTCATTTTCTTGATTTGAACAGTGTGATGAAGGCACAAATTCAATGAGCAGGAGGTCAAGTGACTACAAAATTGCCTAAAAATGGGAAGTGAAACCGAGACTGCAATTCAGTTAGATAACCAAAGTGCCTAAATCCTCCACAGTTTTAATGTATTTCTTTTGTCTTCATGGCTCTGAATATCACTGATGCCCTACTGGAGAAACTCTCCCCTGGATAAACATCAACCATCAGATTTGCACCTTTTTATTATTTACAGATTTAAAATGAAAAAAAGTTGTTTTCTTTGTGTGTAGCATGGACACCAACCATCAAAAAGGCAAATACCCCTTGGACAGGCTTGCAACAGCACACAGAGCACACAGGTCTGACACTCACAGTGACACAGGTGCTATCACAAGACGCTCATTTAAAACAGACACACAGTGTTAGTGACACTTTGCCACAACAGGCTCGTGGCACTGAAATGGTTCAGTAAAGAAGGGCCACACTGACATCAGCAGAATTAAGACAATCCACAACATGGAAAAAGAACTCAGCTGCATGTCTATATCCCAGTGTGATAAGTCATTGGTTTGTTTCTTAATTCAATTCAACACGTTCAGGTACTGACCAGAACTGAGTAGGTGGGATCACTGATGGAAGCAGGTGGTGGATTTTTACCAGGTAACAGCTTGCCCTTCTCCTCTGCCTTTTCCTTCCTTGATACACCATTAGACTTGCAGAACTCAAAGCTGCTTTGTATTTGTTAGCAGAAACCAGAAGGCTCTACATGCAAATCTCCCACTCTGTCCAGCAGGTCACTCCAGCCTCAGCCTCAGGCACTGCTCTTCCAGCTCCCACACCCTTTACCACTGGATCATGCCCTATCCATGGGAAGGATTTCCATAACACTCCACCTTCTGCGAGCAAGTTAACTGAGCAGCTTCCCCAGACAGTCCCCAGGAATCAAACACTTCTGTCTACTCCGCTTTTCCAGAAAGATCATGACAGTGATGCCAGCACTTGTTTATCCCTCCCATTGCTTCTGCTCTCCCTGAGAACCCTGGACAAACACCCCTGCCAAGGCCAAGAACTGTAACTGGAGCAGCCAGCCCTCACGGCTCCTGAGGGGGACGGAAGATCCAGGGAAGCCACTGGCCAAACCCATCTGCAATGGCCCCAGAGGAAAGGCCAGCAGCATCATCATTGCTCTGGAGCTGCGGAAGGATGGCCTAGAGCTGATGGACAACAAAGGTGTCTGTGGTGGAAACCCTGCCCTGCTCCAGCACACACAGCTTTTTCCGCCGCAGAAAGATGCAAATCCTTAAAAAGGGTCCCAGGCTAAGGCTGATTTTGCTTTGTCAGTGACAACGCCCCGTGTGACAGAACACAGGCGTCCGGTGTTCTGCTCAGCTGTCATGTTTTGATTGCATCTGTCACACACTGGTAGATCTTCAGGTTGAGGGAGATGATGAGCTTTCAGTTTTCCTTTCTTACAGCTTCGCACTGTCTGCCTCTGCAGGAATGAACTTGTCAACCCAGATGCAAAATGAATGAATGGCTTTTAATCACTTTGATAATGTTAACGTTATTGCTTTGACAGAATAGCAGCAGATACAGTTTGCTGATTCAGCCGCTTGTATAACGATCTAATGGGCTTTTCTGGCTAATGCCATGCTCTAAAAATATACACTGGACTAATAGATGAGCCTCTGCTATACTGAAAAACAGGCTCATTAAGACAATTCCTCTGAAAAGTGGCATTTTTATGACAAGATACTGAAGCATTTAATTACCCTCTATCCTAACAGAGCTGAAAGAAATTAATTAAAGAGAAAAAACCCTTTGCAGCAATGTAGCAGATCTTGAGGTAGGAAAAGATGCCAACAGTCAGTAGTGTGAAGGGAAATCTGAGAAGTGTGAGGCTGTTTCCCCAAAGGAAACAGTCTGTTGATAGGCCACAGATTGCCCTTCATTTACACCGAACAGAAGGCCAGGTTCAGAGAGGGGGGTTGTCATTACAGCACCATTAATTTTCCTTGCTCTAGTCTGCGCCGGGAGAATATTGGCTGCTGCTAAAGGACAGGGAAGCTGGAGGTTTGGGAAAGCAGGAGAGACTTCGGTGACATTTGAGGTAAGAGACTTGTTTTCACTGCAGAGTTAGCCTGGATTATCCATCCTTAAGCTCATTCCCTGCTCCCCAAGAGTACGTAAGGAGAGCCAGCAGCTCTGTTCAGACCGCAGCAAGCAGACGGCGGCTGGCCCGGAGCTTTCAGCAGCGCTGGCACACGGGGTTGTTGTGCCGGGAAGCAGCGCTGGGTGACTCTGGGTGCAGCCCTGCAGCCAGCTGCCTTGGCACGACCTTGGTGACAGCGCTGGAGTGCCCGCGCAGATGGCATTAGCTCAGCGCTGTTGCTGGCCCTGCCATCAAACACAAAAACAAACCTTATGCAATCCCTGTCGCTTTTGGGGCAGAGAGATGCTCCTGCCTTTGCTCCACTTCCTGACAGAGCTGTCTGTGCAGCAACGTGGGAAAACAGATCAGAGAAAAGACTTTGAATTTCTTTTTAAACAATCAGCCAAATAACCCCCCTACTTGTTTTATGATTATTTTTTCCCTTCTCAAGCTTTATCGTCTCTCATTGCAGCTCACCACCCTGCTGCAGCAGTACCCTTATTGACACCCAGAGAAGGATGGAGGGGTAGGAAGACGGGCTTGAGGAGGAGGCTGCCAAATCCTGCTTAGGCAGGGCTGGTATCACATGAGAAATCCACAGCCTGTGCTATCCCCACTGCAGCCTCAAGGCACGTTTCCTTACAAAGAGTTAACACTTAATCGGGCTAAAGACTTTTGCATGTGAGTGCAGGCTAAGTCAGCAGCCTGGCTGGACTTCCCAGTGGTGCAAGGGTGCAGACATGCCCACAGCGACCATGAGTGGAGCAGATGGAGTTTTCCCTCCCACAAAGAACAGCTTCACTGGGCACTGAGAAATCATCAGCTGCTCAGAGCAGCATCCTTTAGGTCTTGCCTTTACAGCAAGTTCCAGACTTAAAAGAATCATGGGCTGTGGCCTGTGTGCCACACACAGATTTGGCCTCCAGCCCACAGTCCTTTCTAGCAGCTCTCCTTCCATTTCTGTCATGGGCACACATGGGTGACACAGCAGGGAGAAGACTCTCACAGAATAGGTGGAACTTCAGCTGCTCAGACAGCCTGTGCCAGCTTGTCCAACAATGAAAAGAGGTCAATTATTTTAACCCTTTTCCTTTTGCGATTTCACTGTTGGATCACTGTTCCAAGTCAGCAACGTGTGCCTGGCTTTGAACCCCAGTGGCAAAGTCTCCCTGAGCAGCCCACTGACATGACCAGGAGAGCACACACCCTCTGGAGTCAGAGGTTCACTCTGCCAAAAGCAGCGAAGCGTGTGTTACTCTTTGCATTTAATTTTCGTGTATGTGCAAAACCTGGGGGTTTTCCATTGCTGGCACAAAAGCACAGCCACACACACCTGTTTAGTTCATCGCTTTAGAGAATTTTCATTATTTCAAATACCGTGGTCCCGGCAAACAAACAGATATCCAAGTACCCCTCTACGAGCCCTAATCAAAAGCTGAATTCGAGCCACAGCTTTAGAGAGCAGAAGTAGGTATTGGTATCAGCGGGAGATGCACGGGGTAACAGGACACCGCAAATACTTGAGCCAAGGGCACACCTACACTCCCTGCTGTCCCAGCAGAGGGGCCTGCTCCGGAGGCACATCTCACCAGCGTGGAGCTCACCAGCAGCCAGTGAGGCATGGGACACGCGTCTGACACACGCTCTGCCCCGGGGACACCGCGGAAGAACAGGTAATCGGCCGCATGGGTGAGCGTGCTGCTAAAGTGATAGGGAAGCAATGAGCTAGATGGTCCCCTAGTGCTTCCCTGCCTCTGGCTGTCACTGGGAAGCTGGCATGAGAACGCCCCTGCTCGCTCTCACCCTGCTGCCAGTGGAGCAGAGTAGCCCCGCACCTGCTGCACATTCCTGCCTGACTGGGAAAGGTGACCCTTGCTGGCAGGAGAGAGGCTGCAGCAGCTCCCTCTTTGCCAGAGCCACTCCTCACTAGCACAGCCAACACCTCTGTCCAAGATGCACAACGTTTTTATTACTGCAGTTAACAAAAAGAAGCAGCTGTTCAAACAATGTATAGTGGCTAGTGCTAATACTTTGAGGAAATATATCCAACTACAAAATGTTCAGCACATCCCTTCCCTCCATCATAGAGGATAAGAGAAGGACTGAAAACAGCTGAGTGGACATAAAGAGCTCACAAATGCCTTATTAATAAGTGTGTTGGATCTAATGATCTGTGAAACTGAAATGAGATTATTTGGATTATCTCATTAAACAAGAATAATAGCAATAGTAACCGGGTAGTAATTAAGAGTGGGCCAATCCAAGGACAAACTAAGTAATAAGGCCAAAAGACTCTTAATTAACACTCTGCTTGTTTATGTCTATACTTCTACACCCAGAATTCACGAAGAAATGAAAAACAGTGGCTAATGAAACTGCCTAATTTTAAGAACCAGAAAAGAAGCCACTGGCTACCCACACCTGCATGGAGCGTTGGGTCTGAAAACTAAACAATGACTAAATGGTGCTGTTTGGGCAGAGCCAGCCCCGAGGAAACAAAAACATGCAGCCAAAATGTGAAACTGTTTTCAAAGGCTCAGCAATTAGCAACCAGCTCCGGGCAAATCTGCAAGGCAGAAGCAGAACAGAAACAATCCATAATCTCAGCCTCTCTCAGGCTTTAACCACCAGCCATCCAACCTCCCAACAAAAGCATAGCTTCTCCTCAAAGCCTGAGAGCAGTTTCTGAAGGCTTCAGTGCATAATTTAAAGTGAAACAGCACATGAATTTTACCTTTTAGGCATTGTTTATATGTACGTATCAGAAGCTCTTTGGCTCAGGCCAAAGAACAGGACACGTCTGCAGGCTCACAGGGACGGATGGGGCATGAGGGATTAAACATGACAGAATCAGCCTGAGTGGCATTAGGTCAAAAGGTCCCTGGTGTTGAAGCCTGAAGTAATTACTGTTGTGCAAAACCCACTACTCCCCATGCCTTCCCTAAGTACTCGTTGCTTAACAGGAAAAGCAGGCACTGAACGTACAGTGCAGCACTAAAAGGCTCTGCCAGGGGTTTAGATAAACAAATCCGAAAGGTGAAGACAAACTGCTCTGAGGCCTTGACACACAGCACTGTCCTCTCGTGGCTTTCCTAAGAGAGCACGATCTGGCTTCACTTAATGCTCCAGAGTTACTGAGCCCACACCACAGCCCGAACATACACCAGGGACTGCATTTACCAAAAGAACTTAAAATGTCGGGACACAAAGCGTTTATCTCCCTCTAAGAATTCACTCCCACATAGCGAATTATTAACATTAGCAAAGAAAGAAAAATAAATGGGTAATTGAAGGAAGATGCCATGAAGAAAGGTGTCTTTGTTACTGGAGTTATTGCATCAAGAACAGGAACTGCACCCCTACCTAACACGCTCATCATTCTCCACAGAGAATGGTGCAATTTGAATCTTGCTTTTGTAGCAAATTTGAACTGTAAAAGAACTATAGGGGGATTTTAATTAATTGAAAAAATGACAATGGCTTATAGACATTTGAAAGAGAAAAAACCCCAATGACTGCTCAATTACCTTCAAGGGTAAAGAGGCAGACTATCTGTAATATACAAAAAGCACTCAGAGTAATTCAAGACTGAGGGAAGAAACTTTTGAACAATAATTAAAAGGGAAAAAAACACCCTACTAAGAAGTTTGGAGTCCCTCTGAGAGGAACTACAACACTGCCACATATAAAACTAATTATCCTAATTTTCTGTTTGATTTGCCCCTCACTGGGCTGCTTGGGCTGTGGCCTGTATCCACTCAGGGCAGGCCAGGGCAAAATTTCTGTGCCAAAGCTCCTTTCTCTTGGCTTTCCCCCTTTTTATCACAGACCTATGTGGGTCACATAGCAGGGAGGGGAGGAGAGTCTCCCAGAAAAGGCATCGGTGGCAGCAGCCTGCTGCTACGGGGACTACAAGAACTCATCTCATGCACAGTTTCCCAGATTTGCTGGGTTGGTGACACCAGCCGGGCATGGAGGGAAAGCTGCTGAAGTGCCAAGCCTCCTCCAGCCTGGCGCGAGCTCCGTGACCCACACACCCACTCACTTCTGCGCTGCCTTGAGCCAGCTGCCAGGCAGAGCTGAACCTGCAGTCGGCGTGACAGCAAAGAGCATTTACCAGGCACGTGTGCTGACAGGGATCCTCTTCTGCCTCCCCTTCCTGCACCAGCGCTACCCTTGGGTCAGATCTGGTGTCTGCGGGCTGCGCTGCACCTGCAGCTCCAGACTGGATTGCAATTCCAGCAGCACCAGGCTGCTACACCGACGTTGCTCAAAGGGTAAACTGCACCCTACATTGCTACTGGGAGAACCTCTGCATCGCCTTCGCTGGGCAGTGGCAAACAGTGATGCCAAAGGTGCCAGAGGCAGGAGAGGGGAGGAGGATCAGGTAACAGAAAACAGCCACACAGCCGGTGAACAGGGAATGTATCCAAAGTGCACAGCTACAGAGTCGTCGTTCTTCGTGAGATCCTCACCCCTGGAGCGAGTTGAAGCCTAAATGAACGCACGTGAGGCTTGGCACTTTCTCCAGCCATGGAACAGGGGAATCGTTAGCAGATCACCAGGATACACTGGCTTGGAGGGGAAGTGATGGAAGAGACAGCACTCAGACTACATCTAAGTGGCACAGATCAGAGAAAGTTACAGACACACCACAGGACTCACACACTCCCTGATGAGTTTCAGTGCTTTAATGAGTCCAGGAGTACACAGGGACTAAGGAGCAGGAAAAAAAGGCCGCTGCTTGAAATACCCAGCACAATCTAAGCCATGATCTGCTACTGGTATTGTGGCCAAAAAAATGTGGAGTGATGCCACTGCTGCAGACATCCAGGACAGGTACACCTTAACACTTCTTCACAGCATCTGTATCTTCCCATGAAAAATACACAGGAAGAGGGGATTTCATACTACCTCCCAGCTCACAGGAGAGGAAATATTAAGACTGAAAATACACCACATTGTGTACTTGTACCTACTCTGTAGTCTGATACTAACACAGCTTTCTTTCCCTTCTAACACATTTTTAACACAAATGTTTAAGGATTAAAAGTCAGGATGCTTAGAGAAAGGCTTATTACTCAGGGTATGGTGCCTAATAAAAATTCTGCATTTTAACACTGGCTAGCACACATGCAACATGTTCTAGGGTTGCTTTTAAGCAAAAATTCTCGCTAATTTACATGAGTCTGGGAGATGAAGCTTTGTGCAATCCACGAAGCATCCCTTGTGGAAGCTCCCATGCAGGCTGCTGAACCAAATCCAGTAATGTGTCTGTGGAAACACCCCTCTAAATCAGCACTTCAGCACATCTGCTTTACTGTTGGTGCTGACTCTTGCATGACCCACCTCTGCAGCTCTCCAAAACTGCTGCTCAGCTCCTTGTGCTTCCAGAGTGAGCCATTACAAACACATCAGAGTGGAGTCCAATGCATGTGCTCTTAAATACAGTACTGCTGGGTAAACCTCAGGTTCACCATCCCAAATGCCATTTCACTGGACCTTCACTGCAGAGTAAGTGACGGGGCAGAAGCCTCCAGTTTAACCTGGCTGTCAGTGGCACACTGGAGTGAAACACAAGCTTGTACAGGACAGTGGGAGGAATAATCTCAGCCTAAACTGCAAGCTACATAAACAGTCCTAAACTGCTGCATGTCGTGGGATTATCCATCAATGTGAGGAACCGCAGCCAAAGCCTGTGTTTTGTTAGACCATATCTGTCATCGGTAGCTGCAGTGTGACATTTCCGATTACAGCTGCTTTCAGAGGAGCTTTGCAATTTTGTTGGGCAGACAAACCTAATTGCTGTTTAATACCAAACAACACTGCAGCAGGACACGACTGCTTTGCTTAAATAACATTGTTCCATTAAACTGCTCAGATTTAACCCTATTAGTTGGATCTCTGAATCAGAAGCAAGGCTGACAGGAATCATTCCATGAAACAGAATTTCTTACTCGACTGATTTGCAGCTCTCAGTTTTATTAAACAGCTGCAGAAGGGACTGATCTCTGCTAAGAGGAGGAGACACAATTTCCTGAGATCACTGCAACACAGGCTTTACCTATACTTTAAGGAAAATCCTGTATATTTGGCAGCCTAATTCAGGGGATCATTGCGCAGGAATTTACCACAGAACTTATAAGTGAAGAAGTTTCAAATCTGAGGACTGTACAACAGTGCCAAGCTCCTAAATTTTCCTGGTTTTTATGTCCTCCTTTCCTACATCCAAAGTTGCCATACACAGAAAGACAAGCTGACAGCAGGAGACCAGATCATGATCTGCTCTGAGCTGACAGGAGCATTGAGATATGTGCCCCACAAGAGCACAATCATGGAGATAAATCTCAGAGACAAACCTGGCTCCGTTTCCCTCGTGCTCCCTTAAGGAAGGAGGGTCCAGCCCACTCCCCACTCTGGGCAGGAAGAGTTTGGGGAATGGTTCCCTCCACTCTAAGCCTCGTACATACATGGGTGCAAGAAGGGATTATTGTAACTGCCCGCTGTTGCCCACCAAGAGCCACACTCTGGGATCCTGTGGCAGGAGTCAGTGCCATGGTCTGTGTCCCTAAAAGCCTCTGTGAATTGCCTCCGTGCTCAGCTCTGAACCACTCCCCACAAAGGCCGTTTATGTATAAACACCCAGCTCTGTTCCAAGCACAGCTATCACAGGCCCACAGGCAGGACATGAGACTGGGATCCAGGACTTCGGAGCTGGTGCCGAGCTCTCCTACTGCCCCAAGCAAACTCTTTCACTGCTTTATGCCTCTGTTACCCTGCAAAGCTGGGCAGTATCTACTCTGTTTTCACACAAACCATTGAATTTGTGGGTCAAAACTACTACATAAGAGCTGGATATCAGTGAAATGGTGTTTCTGCAGCATCACATTTGCAACACTCACATTTGGTGAATTCCAGAAAACTAAACACTGTCCAGAAACTGATTATTCCCAGGTCATCACACAACACTCACAAAGAATTTGGGACCACTGAAACTGTCACCTCCTTGCACATTACAGGAATGTTATTTGTTAGTAAGGGCTTTATTTGTTAATCATATATTATTTTGAGATCCTGGCTTGACTGAGACTACCTAAATACTGTATTTATATAGTTCTTGTATTGCTTGTCAGATACAGTACTGAAAATAACAGAAAACTAAACCAAAAGAGAATCCAGACCTGAATCTACTGCTGAAGAAAGTTATCAGGAGTAACTACCTCAGTGATGTGCAAGGAGAGATCTGTAGCATGAGTTTGAGGTGTAAATGGAATACACAATACAATAGATAGATATTGCTCCATCAGCAGTTTCTGAGAATTTATCAATTTATAGTCCTAGTTTTGCCAAGGCCAGCAGAGCTGAGCAAGATGGGACGGAGTTACAAAAAAAAAAAGGCAGATACTATAGCTTTTGTTTAACAACAAAGTAAAATGAAGAAGAAATCTCACGAGGAAACAATTTCTTTTACAGCCTGTATTTCACAACAGCTTTCAGTGTGCCCCTGTGTCCACTAACATATATTGTACTGAAAGATGTTTCCATCCCCTTTCTTGCAAATCTCTAATGCCTTCACCATCAGAACTGGTCCTCTGAGATTCGGATCCTTCCCAAGTTCATTTAACCTGATTAATTTTTAATGGCTGTCACTGGTTTCTTCACCCAGTCAGTCAGCAGCTTCTACAGTTCAAAACACCAGTCACCCTCTTCCTGCTCCAGCATAACACAGGACTCAGGATCTACAGAAATTATTCATCTGCATCAGAAAGAACTTGAAGGAACTGTAAAAGAGATTGATCCCTGACAGCTGCACTAAACTTGAAAGCCCCTTCCTGGCTCTGAAGAAGGAGAATTCTGACCTGAAAAGGGGTCTTGAGTGAGCAGCCTCAAAGGGAATAAAATATCAGCCTGTAAAACCAGCATAGAAAACTCAGGTGATCTTTTAATGTAGGTACACCTCTAGCCTCAGGCACAGCCAACATAATTACTTGCCACCCAGTATTTCAGCTCACGGGTTCAGGTAACAGGCTGTGCTTTACTTCCTTTGCCCTAAACACTGAGCAAGCCTCCAGAAAGGGGCTGCCAGTCCTTGTCTAGTCACCAGGCCCTGTAGCACAATGTACAACGTGTAGTTTATCCTCACATCCAATACATACCACCATGCCATTAACATTATCCTTTCTTATCGATTCAGCTCCAGTTATGGCCGCGTCTGTGCCGGGTAACATCTCTAATAAATCCTGTGGCGAGAGGAAAGCACTCACACTAATCAGCAACACCGTTCATTACAAAGTTTATAGATTTCTAACCAGAGGTAAAATTTATCCTGAAAGCAGGAGAGGGGGGAGAGAAAAAGAGGGAAGCCTTCGTTTATCCAACTGCAGCTATGTCCAGAAATCCTTGGAAGAAAGGAAAGGGCATTCACGGACATTCCACTAGCGCAGCAAACACTGTGGAAGCATTTCCTGCTGCCAAGATATGTGCTGGCGAAGGAGGGAGGTTACCAGGGCACAGCCACGTATTGTCATGCAAATGTGCCGAGTTATTGAAGGGACTTCCCAGCAACAGCCGCATTTTTTCACGAGTTTGATCCCAGCATTGAAAGGGGAACAAAACAACTGCATGAACGTGAAGCAGCATTAGCCTAAGCCAGAATCACCGGCTATCGCAGAGCCCGGCGAGTACCGAACCTGCCTTTGGTGAATTCCATAGGCTCTACTGCTCTTTCTTTAAACGGGAGCGGGGAAAGAAACGGGCCCTTGAGCCCCGAGGAACACGTGAGGTGCTTTTCAAGGACATTGTGTTTCATGATCTGTAAGTGACACTGAAAACAGTGGAAGAAGTGACACACAAACCATCACTGCAAAAATAACAGCGCACTGTTCATTCACTTTTTGCTATTTGATATTAACTTGCAAGCAATGATTTTGAGCTGAAAATTAAAATGCACAGTGGCAGAAAATGCAACTGGAAACAAGCTGTTTTTCAGAAAAAACAAAGCAGCATATATTTGGAGCTCTACATTTATAAATCCAAATAATTTCTCGCCTTTTCTGATTGTCATTACTACAGCTTGGTTTACTTTTTTTGCCCTCCTTTTCAGCTAAAGAAATGCGTGGTTTCCAGCAGTGGCAATGACTTAACAGCAGAATAAGTGGTGTTTAAGCTTCCTCACCTGAAATAAATTACTAAGGTTTTTTTCATTTTCTACAAGAGGTACCCGTAAACAGGAACTGTCAATCAGAAAAATTCAGAGGTAAAAGATGTTTTATTTGCTTCCACAACAGAACCAGTCACCCACCCCCAAAGCCTTCAGAATAAAGAGATACCTAGCACTAAGAGAGTCCTCTGGCCATGACAGAATCAAAGTAAAAAAAAAAATCCTTTAAATCCCTGTCAAGGTTAATTCTTTTCATACTTAACAGTCACCTTTCAAATGCTTTCCTAGAAACAGAGGTAGAAACTGCACATGGCATCTATTGATTTAACCAAAGACCTTTCTGGACTTACCGTTCCAGGTCGAAGTGAAGGAAACAGGAAGTTGTGTTCATACATTTGAGCACTGCCCTAGCTGACCCAAATCAGGGTAGGCTAAACTCATGTTACTTAAAGGAAAGGAATAAAATGGGCTTGAGTGATTTGCAAAAAGGAGGATAAATTCCTGAACAAAAACTTGGACAAACATCCAGAGTCGTCAGGGCAAACAGTGCACAGAAACTTGGGAGAGCACAGGGAGAAGGCCCAAGAAAGGCAAGAGAGGGAAGCCCTTCATACTCCCGAGATAAAACATCGATTAGAAGGAAATATGTGGAATTATAAAAATTGATTATTAAAAAATCAACTTTTCTAATCCATGAAATAATGGATTAGAAAAATCTGTGTGGAAAAAAACACCTAGAGCCTGAAGAATGCCCATGAGCCATCTCCCTGAGCCACATCCACTGTAGAACTCAGTTCTTTAGACCTAAGGAAACCATTTCTCTCCTTACCACCCTCAGCATTCCAGCAGTGACTGCAGGAACCACGGTTTCTTCTTAAAATCCTGGGACAAGCCTTCCTGGGGAACAGCAGGCAACCCTGGGACTCTGCCAGAGGAAAGGGTGCCTCAGCAGCCAGCCTCCAACCCAGCTGTTGATGAGCCAGAGGGAAGCAGGCTCTGCCATGCACCCCAGAGCCCTGGAAGAGCTGCAGAGCTGGCAAGGACTTAAGGCCTTCAGTGGGAGGCTTTTGTGAACAAAGCCTGCCACGAGAGCAAGCCTGGTGTGGAGCAGCAGTGGCCCTGTGGCTGCTCCTCTCTGGAGAAGGAAGGGCCAAGAGAGATGGAAGCGGGGGAGGCTAAAAGCTCCTTTCTGATGTGTGCCCCGGCACAATGCAGGAAAAAATGAAATAATCATCTTTCAGATTTGTACCTGCTGGGAGAGCAAAAAGTGCCACAGGGGGAAAAGGCAATGCTGTAAATTTGTAAAGGGCTGCTGGGAATAAGGCAAAACCAGCATATTCTGAAGGTTAAATCAAAGCAAGGAAGCCATAAAGAGATGTGACAGCGACAGGAGAAAACAAGAGGGAAGTGGGGCCCAAAGCCTGAGAACACCCACGGTGCTAAGGGAGAGGGAAGCCAGAGTGGTGCCTGGAGATAACCATGAGGCAGGGACAGCTTGTGCTAGCCCTTTAAAAAAATCAGTTATGAGAAACTATGTGCATATCTGGATTTGTCCCCACTATCACTTGTCTCCAGACAAGAGAAGTTACAGTACCTTTACAGAGAGCACAAGACTCCGCTAACTCTCCTGGGCAGCTGGATCACCAGTCCTGGGCTGCCCCAGGGCAGTCCTGGTGCTCAGAGCATGGCAGAAAACTTAGCAGACTACCTGAGTTTCACTCTCAGCCAGGCACAGCCCTGTACCACAAATGATGAACTTACCTGATGCTTCCAAGTGAACCTTTTCCTCCTGGAGCACATCCCTCTGACACATTGCTCAGTTTCGTGGGTTCCAGGGGTCTGCCCCCAGAGAGGATTTACTCCTGCCAGTGCTTGGCTCCACTGGTCCCACAGCAGCTGCTGACCAGATAATGCTGGGGGTGCCCTCGGGCAAGTGAGCTCAACTCCTGCTGTGCCTGTTCTGGTAATCCAAAGGGTAAGGGATGGAAATCCCTGGGCTGCACCAACAGCAGTGTGTCTAGCAGGTCAAGGTGGGGGATTCTGCCCCTCTGCTCTGCTCCAGTGAGACCCCACCTGGAGCACTGCATCCAGCTCTGGGGTCCCCAGCATGAAATGAATGTGGAACTACTGGAGCAAATCCAGAGGGCCATGAAGTTGGTAAAGAGGACTGGAGCAACTCCCCTATGAAGACAGGATGGGAGTTGGAGTTTTTGTCTGGAGAAGAGGCGGTGTGCTAACCTCACAGCAACCTTCCAGGATCTGAAGGGGGCCTACAGGGAAGCTGGAGAGGGACATTTTGTCAGGAGCTGTAGTGACAGGACAAGGAGTAATGGGTTCAAACTGAAGGGGAAGTTTAGGTTAGGTATTAGGAACAAATTCTTTGCTGTGAGGGTGGTGAGGCACTAGAACAGGTTGCCCAGGGAGGTTTTGACTGCCCCATCCCTGCAAGTGCTCAAGGCCAGGTTGGATGAGGCTCTGAGGTATCCCTGCCCATGGCAGGGGGTTGGAACCAGTTGATGTTTAATGTCCTTTTCAATACAGGCCATTCTGATTTTATGATTAATCCTACTGAGGACAACTTACCCAAGCTAGACTGATTTACAGGAAATACAGAATCTTCAGCAACACAAGCAGAACAACTCTGAGCGTAACAGTGCAATTGCAACACCATTACCATTCCTCAACAAGCGATATGGTGCACCTCTCGTTTTCCATCCTCAGGAACACCTCCAGCTCCAGTGAGCTCCAACAAGCTCCCGAAGCCCCTGGAGCAGCTGGCCCCTCCGAAATCCTTCCCGTTCCCCGGCTGGGAGCGGCGGCCCCGCAGGTGGCGCTGCTCGGTATACGGAACTGGCGCCACTCCTGGCTCCAAGCGCCACCTCCCGACCGCTTTCCCTATTTGCACACAGGTATTGGGGAACGGGGAGCAAGGAGCGTCCTGGGCTTTTCTGATGGAGGATGGTGCTTTAACGTGCACCACACAGCAGCACTTCAGAGTGCAACTGGAATGCTGCACTTCACACGTCTATATTTAGCTTTGCAATTCGCAAGAGGAATCTCGTTTTTCAGTGAAGTCCAAGTCCCACTAGTTATGATCTAGATAGTAGCTACTACACTATACAAAAAGGACGTGGCTTAGATGAATTGACTCAGCTTTTCAAGATGATGAGAGTAATGCACCCACACTTAGAAGCAAGTCATAACAACTCAGAGTAATTCCATTTACCATTTTTTCCTAGAAAAGGAGAAAGCTGTCAGTCTGTTTTCCATTTTTCTCCAGCAGAAAGGTGACTCCTCAGCTCAAAGCTATTAGAAACCTGGAGGCACAACCTTGGCAACAGTTGACTGTGCAATAGCTCCTGCTCTTCAGGTTTAGGGAAAAGTATTCCAGTAAAGACACAGCATCTGAAAAGAGCTAAACTGTCCACATTTACTCAAATCTCTAAGATTATTCTTAAAATCACTTACAAATGGCAGCAAGTTACTGCCAGGAACTGGCTGAGGTCAGCTTAAGTTTTCTGCACAAGCAACAGCTCCACATGACCTGTGATGAATTAATTAACCTCTCCACTTATGTTTCCCTAACCCCTCATCTCCTGCATAATCCCTTCTGTAATTTCTAAATTTCCAAATTTCCTGCTGTCATTGCTTCCTCCCCTAGTTCTGCAGCACATCAGAGGCACAGCCCCACACATCTGCAGTGGATGACTAGGGCACTTCACTAACTCAAGGCTCTCAGATCATAAAAAACCAAACCAGTCTGAGCACAGACACCAACATCCAGCTTGTGCAGCACTGCAACAACCACGACCTGGACCTGATAGGGCAGGACAGCAATATGGAAACCACGGCCACATGTCTGCTCCACCTGGAAAACTTCCTGCTTACATGCAGCTTCCTAAAACAAGCAGAAGCTTCTAAGACACCAGCCATTTAGAGACAACACAAACTCAGGTAACGAAAATTTATTCTTTCAGTAAGTCACAGCCAGCTCTTATGCGACCAGGGCAGAAGCTGTCGATGATTCACTAAAAAGAGAGAAGAGAGACCAAAGAAATATTAATTGCAGAGGCAGTTTTTCAAACTAGTTATCAAAAGCAAAGCTTCAGTTAAAAGTTTTAACTATCAGTTAACTACCAGCAGCTAAATCACTTAAAAAGTGCTTAAAAAGTTTTATGGCCTAAGATTTCACTTGTATTTTTACAATACAAATCCTAGGGTAACAGCACAAATCCATGTATTTAAAAACCTGACTAGCTGCACTTGGAGTCTTCTTAGAGAAACAAGGCTAATCCTAACATCTATGGGAATTCTATGGTGGTTACTTCTCAGAGAAAAGCTACAATTACTTCCCTTTTTGCCACAGCTACTAAGCCACTCCTCACTAAGTTTTGGAAGTGACATGAACTATAAGGTATCTGAGAACCAAGGCCACAGTTTAAAGTGTTATAAAAATTGCCTGGTAGTGACTTCATTTGTTGTGGCCGTGATTTTTATCCAAGAGTTTTAACAGTCATTTTAACAGTCGTAACACTCAGTAGTAAGTTTCATTAATTTATCAGTAGATTATGTATGAAAATACCTGTTCTCTGCTGCCTAGGTTACCTACACACCTATCACAATGCACTCTTCACCCTCTGAATAACAGCCCCAGCACAGTTTACAAGACCTTGCAGTCTTCAGTGCCAAGAGGAACGTGGGAGAAGACTTACTACTTCCAGTTGGGTGGCAGCACTCTCTTGGTTTTGTAGTAGCGAGCCAACCTATGGATCCTGCTCTCAATCAGAATCAGGCGGAACTTGGCGTCTTTGTCCTTGAAAACAAAGTTACATTACAATCCCAATGCTACAACTACTTGGACTTCTCAAGGTAGAATTCAGATGAGTTTCAGTAAAGCAAATAATCCACAGCAACTGCTAAAAACTTCACATTTCCATTACCAAAACTTCAGTGAAGTCAGAGCAGGATCAGAAATACATGGCTTAAACATTGCTTTTAAAATCCTTTTCACAAAGACCATTCTGCTTGATCAAAATACCTCCCCAGCCTCAGAAGTTTACTCAAAGGGGGTCTAACAGCACACAGAGAGTCTTAGCTTTGTCATGAACCACCGTGTAATATAAAAACACAGACACTGAGTTATTTAATTAAAGGAGCGCTCACCTTTCGGTTTCTCTCAAGATGCTTGCGAACAGCAACTGCTTTCTTGATCAAGTGATAAAGATCCTCTGGGAGGTCTGGTGCCAGTCCCTTGGATTTAAGGATTCTCAGAATCTTGTTGCCAGTTACAAAGCGAACCTGGGCAACACCGTGGGAATCCCTCAGGATCACACCTGAAACAAAGATTACACCTTACACTGAAAAGAAAAAACATACACCAACAAACCTTGTGAAACTGACCTTACAGTTACAAGCTACCCAAAAAAAGGTCTTCTCCAAGTTAAAAACCTTTCTAGTGGAAACTGAATAAACAGTAGAAAATGAGTGAGCAAAATACAACTTAGAGAAGCTGAAACACTTTATCTGGTAACACTTAGAAGACAAGTGACCCACCCATCATGCTTAGGCAGGTAACACATGAGGTGCTACCCCACTATTGGAAAATTTTCAACAGGATTCACTAAGCGATGTATTCAATCACTCTCTAGATCCCTCTAGAAGGAACTAATATTGCTTTCAGGATTACAATAATAAAAAAATTTACACAGCATCTACTTACACTGCATACATAGCTCATGACTGTACAAAGCTGTGTCAGGCAAACACTTCAGCTCTGGAAGGGCCCAAACCCTAGAACCAGTCCATGATGCAGCTGCAGTGCCTGGCTCAGTAAACCCTAAACACAGGGCTGCTGGTATTGGAAAATTTCCTTCAGGAAACCAGGCACACCAAACTTCCCTATAACACCTCTAAGTAGCCATTCCTAAGGACAGGCTATAAGATTATACAGATGCCTTAGGGTCTTTTACTTGAAAAAAACCCCAAAACCTACTACCTCAGCAAATATGCGTCTTGCATATTTGCAAGTACAACACACATAACGTCCCAGCGTTGGACTTGCTGATCCTTGTGGGTCCCTCCCAGCTCAGGATATTATCCTAGGACTCTCAGTGGTATCCACAGTGAACACAGGTACACCAGAAATGCTGTGTTCTCTTACCATGCTATTTATTACAGGTTGAAGGAACAATTACGATATTACAGTTAGAAAAATGTGGGTTTGTCCCCATTCAGGAGTAGTTTACGATACTTACCAATTTGGGAGGGAGTCAGGCCTTTTTTAGCCAACTTGTAGATCTGTTCCTTTACATCATCAGAAGTAAGTTTCAGCCACTAAAGAAAATTAGAAAAAAAGAGCCAAACTGATTAACACTGCTTAATACAGAGGCACAGGCCAGCTACATGAAAACTTTTAATAAATGGTAGAAACAGATGCTTTGCAATCCTTGAAAAAACAGTCAAGAACTGAAATTGCACTTTTAATGATAAAGGAACTTTAAAACATGTAAGAAACCTATAGTGCTAGTGAAATGTCGTGAGGGAAGGCAGAGGTAAAGATGAGAGTCTCCACTTAAAAAACTCCATAAAGCCTCCAACCAACTGCTTTATTATCATTTCACTTTAACTGCCACACCAAAAGCACAAATCCAGTGTTACAGACAAAAAAAAAATATCACTGTCCTTGGGAAGGAATTCTTTACCTAGGCCTTTTGACAAGTGCAAAAACTGAGACCCACTTAGCCATCTCTCAGTAAAGTACCTACAGAGATAAGTGAAAAATCAGACTTTAAGTACACTAATTAATTAAAAAATGAAACGAACCTACCAAGATAAGACTGTGTTAAACAGTTCAGATAAAGCCACTGCTTCCATGATTATTAGTGGCAAGAAAACACCAACGAGTTAGGTAATCCTGAGTTCCCATGAGCTACAGGAGCTCCAGATTTTCTTTCTAATACTGTCACAGTACGAAGCAGAAAAGCACAGCAAAAATAAATATGGAAATGCTCTAAAGATTACAATTTGAAACAGAATATAAATAAAACTAAACAAAAAAAACCCCACAGGATTTTAAAAACAAATACAGCATTTGATTATCTTGTTATTGAACTGTTTAACTACCAGCAGTACTTCAAGCAGCTTCTTTTTACCTTACTTTAAACTACACGTATTTAATTTCAGATTTTGTGCTTAAGTTTATCTCATTTCACTGTTTTCACTCCATGCTTTTCCACATGCACCACAAATTGTTCTCTCTGCTGACGAACAGTTCCTCCAAGAAATGATCTTGCCAAGGAGGGCAGAGAAAGCCCTTTCAAGTGGAAGTATCCTGAAAGAACTAAGAGCGCACCAAAGCTACCTAATTTAGTCCCCTGACCAACAAATTAGTTTGTAAGTATTTTTGAAGGCAGTCGGTTTATTCCACAATTGCAAACTCGAGTGTGAAAACAATGATTTAATCTCTAAGAATTATCAGCATACAGACTCGAAGTATATTAAGAAGAACTTAAACATAAAAAGGTATGAAGAAGAGACTTCTTTGCCAAACGAACCATCTGGCCAGGAAAAGGCACTTGCTTCCTCAGTATCCTAAGGATCCTCTCAGAACCAAGGAATTGTTAGGGTTGGGAGTCACTTCTGGAGATCATCTAATCCAACCCCTCTTTCCCCCCAAAGCAGGGTCGCCTAGAGCAGACACACAGGAGCACATCCAGATAGGTTCTGAGTGTCTCCAGAGAGGGAACCTCCACGCTCTCCCTGGGAAGTCTGTCCCATCACATGCCGAGGAAGCATTCACACAGGCCATAATTTGAAAGTGATGACGCAAAACACTATAGCTCTCGTTTTCTTTCCCTCCGTGGGCACCCCTGAGCTGCGCTGTGGGTCCCGGAGCGCGCACGGGGTGGGGAACATTCTGGAGATGGCACTCACCGTGGGCACGCTGCGCCTGTAGGGCAAGGCCGACTGGGACAGGCCCTTTCTGCAGGAAGAAGCACATCAGACACTCAGCGCCCGAGCTGAGGGACTCGGCCTCTCGGCCGCGGCCCGAGCCTTCCCCACCCCGCCGCCATGTCCACAC
>VXBT01010125.1:730467-780530 GCA_013400235.1 Oriolus oriolus
TTCCGCAGGAAATGCCGGCCCTGCCCCGGCCCCGCCCCCTGCCCGCGGCAGCCAATCAGCGGGCGGGGACCGCGCCGCGCTCGCCCCCTCGGCCGTCCCGCCCAGAGCCCCCCCCCTTTCAGCACAGAGCAGGCCACGCGTTGGGTTTTATTCCAGAATAGTGTTTAATGTACTTACAGGAGAGTTACGGAGTCACAGCGAGCCCGCCCGACGCGGGGCCATATTGTACATCTTTATTATCGTTTAATTAAAGTATTTGGTTCTTAGAGATACACAGACGGAGGGAGGCCCCCTGCCCTCCGTCCCCCCCCTCAGGGAGCGCCCGGGAAGGGAGGACACAGCGGGCCCCGGGGGAGCCCCGGCCTTAAGGCAGGTGACGGGGGGTTCTACACAACCCTACAGTTGTAAAAATAGAGAAAAGAGCGTTTACCAAAGATCACACATGCGTCCAGAGACAGGCAGCTGTAGCTCGTACAAAGGCAGTAATAAAAAGTTCAGTGCAAAGTTGGAGGTTAGTAGAGGAAGAGGTCCTAGCGCAAGCTGCTGCTCTCGGATACCAACACAAGGTCTGGAGGGACAATTACACTTCTGGCTGCAGGTCAAACGGTGCATAAAAGAGTTTTTTTTCCTTTTCATTTAAACAAGATATAAAAAGCCGTTAAAACTACATTTTCAAGCTACTTAGCACACTGGTAAATTCCACCCCAATCAAATATTTCCCTCTTTCACATCCATCTTGGTTTTTCTATGTAGCTCGGTAAATTCTTATTGCAACAATCATTTTTTTCATAATTGAGAATAGTGCAAAGAGGTGCAAGCTTGGTGCTGGTCCTCTATGTGCGAGGAGAGGCCAAGGCCAGATCCCACAGACAACATAAAATCCATGACCACAAAAAGCTCCAGCCAGTGACGATTTTGAGAAGGAAGGGAAAGGCACAAAATGAGTTAAGCTATGAAGAAGATTAAATCAGAAGTCAGGACATGTGCTAACAATAATACAGTACTATACTTTTTTTTTTTCAGTCCAGACAACTGTTAAAACTGCAAATCATTTTTTAAATGATTTTAGTTTAATTGTATTTTGTGCTGTAAGACACTGTGCTTTAATAGCAAACTGCAAAAAAGGCAGTCCATATTGCTTTCATTTTATTTCACAATGGAACGTTTCACAAAAACAGTAGTCTACTTTCCTGTGTTTAAGTGACTTGTGATTCTAATGATGGAATGGAGTAAGTCTCAAAAGCATCAAGTGAGCAGGAAATATATCTAGTTAGTCATATTGTTTATTATTTACAGGCTATATACTAAATGAAAAATATGCAGAAGATGCCTACTACAACTGGGATTTGTTAGCGCCCATTAGTATTGGCCCAGTTTCTAACATTCAAGATACCATTAGCTTTTTAATTGCAATAATTCCTATGAAATTGGACCGTGAATCGTTTAGGCACCAGGAGATTCAAGTTTACTTCTCTCTTCTGTATTGAAGGGAGATTGGTCAGTAGCAGGGGAAGGAAAATTGGATTACAAAATAGGTTTTTAGTGTTGGGTAGACAGAAGGCTTTCCCCGTATTGTGTCTTCGTTCATAGTTGCGTATTTCACTTTAAAAGTTTGCTTCAAGATTTTGTACTGAAGAAGTGTGCAACTTCAGAGCTTTGTTTACACAGAACATGAACATCCTAAACCCCAAATAAGGTGAACAAAAAGGTGACACTTGTAGTGCAGAAAGGCCTAATTAAGTAACCAGTGATATTAACAAGAGATAGCGACATTTGCACTCCACTGTCACAACATATTCAAATCTAATGGTCCTTGGAATGAAGTATTTTAGTGAGAGTAGTTCTTACTGGGAGTGAGAAGCAGTATTGCTGTGAACTGCTAAAGTAAAAAAAAAGCAGCCAAGCTCCTCTCTCAAAGCTGTTAACTGAACTAATTTCTGGCCTGCAATTCATCCAGCAGTGGTGCTTTTCAACTAGAGGCCACCCTTTCCCTGGAAGCACAGATGTAAATGCCACTTTGGATTAGCGTTTGAATCTGTTCCACACTTAATCACTGCAGTATTGAAAAGTCCTAGAAATTACAACAAAAACTCCCACTGAGAAGCTGGGCACATTTCCTACGGTACCACATTCAGCCAGTCTTCATTCAGGTTTTGGAGACCATGGGTAGAAGATGGGGAAGAAAAAAATGTATCTAAGTTGAACAAACTGTGACGATCAGGATAAGTGATGCTATTTTGTATAGAACACATCTTGGGAAAAGGCTTCCAGTAGGACCTGCAAGGTATCAAATATGAGAATGTTCCCCCTTTATAAGGAGCTGAAAGTTAATATGTGTACATATTTATATACCAGGAATGAGGTAAAAGAGAAGCATTTGAATTATAAGGCACCATTATTTACAACTTCCACTATTGGCACTCACTCCAGTAAGTCTTAAAGAAGCACGAATCTGGGATTAAATGTAATGCTAAGGAATTTTTCCAGCCCTTCAACCTTCATTTCTACAGGTGAATGTGTAGCCACCAAAATTTTTACCTGTTGCTGCTTCTGTGATGTCTTCTTAGTAGTGGGAATGTAATCCTAAAATACGCAATTTCTTTGACGTTCTCCAGCATCATGTAATGGATGACACAACAGCGGCAACAAATGAAGAGCAAAAATGCACTACATCCACAGGCCTAATGACTGAGTTATGGTTCAACCAACCAGCATGGCCAAATTGCTCATCTCACTTTCACTGATGGTTTAAAAACCCCTTCCTTTACCCACAACTCCTAAATGCCTACAAATGATGCTTTGATAACATCACATGGGCATAAACCAGGTTTTTTTGCAATCCTCCAAATTAGGCTACCTGAACATTGGTCCAACATATGTTGAAATGGAGAGTCTCTTATTTTAGATGTACAGGTTATCTTCAAGTAGGAAGATGCACAAAGCACAAGTGAATGGAACTGTTCTGGTCTTTCTGAGGCGCAGCAACGAGTTCACAGATAGGGTACAGCAGTCAGTCGATACCAGTTAACAGTCTCCTTGCTCAAGTTGAAGTCCTTTAGTGGGAGTGTAATTCCACCTAGGAAGAAGTTCTCACGTAACGATTCTGCACTGAGCACACTTAACTGCAGCTCCCTCTGTTTCAGAGTCTCCATGCTGTATCCACTGTACACGAGCTAGGAGGTGAGAAGTCAAGAATTTTCTGGTTAGGCAAAAGAAATTATGCAGACTGCCCTTTCTTCTGACTGCCCAGCCACTGACACATGTCTGAACTGCACACTGTGACCATTCAGTAGTTTCTCAGACAATGGGCTGAAGGACATCCCTATTTTATTTCGTGCTCCCAATGTTAAGTGTTTAAAAGGACTGCTGTTTTTTGACTGAAGTAATGTTTACATGCCAAGACTTCTGAATTCATTTTTCTCCACATCATGAGTCAGTGAATCCAGGGCAGGGGGATTTTTAGTTTTAAGATTCCTTTCTTCTCCACATCACTCATCAGAGTCAGTCTGAGAAATTTCTGCTTACTTATAACAGCACACTGACCTAACTCAGTTGCTTTATATTTAAACAGGGCACAGAGTTTTTCAAAACAGCTCAATTTCCATTTATACATATTCACAGATTTTTTAGACAATATTTTAATTACTGCTTAGAATAAGAGATTATAGCAAGCTATAGGAAGTTACTACACAAATCTTAACTTGCCATTTCATTGAAAGTTGGGTTTCTTGTCTTCCGGGAGATTTTGGTTTTGCGTTTGGATGTTTTGTGCGTGTCTGGGAGTAAATAAGTTTTTACATAGGGATTTGGATCTGTACCATCTTCTGTAACCTACAGCCAAAGAAACAAGACAAGTTAGAAAACTAATTAGTGCGTAACTGTTTGCATATTTATTTTCAAGTGTCTAGACTTTGCAATCAAGCTAATCAAAAGCAGCAGTTAATTAAGCAGGCAGTTGGAAAATTTAGAGGAAAAGAGAGAATTTCACCATTCCTGCATCAATCTAAGTCAAGATGGCAACTGAGAAAATGGAAACAGTTTTTGGCAGTGAGTGCAGGATCTCCACTTACCAGGTCTTTGATGTGCATCACCATGATAAATAGAGTGCTGTTTCTATAGGATATGGATAACTTCACTTCTCCTCCCACTTTGCCTGAGGTAGGACTTGATGGACTTGTATCTGAAATAAGACAATTATTTCTTCTGTAATACTGGTACATTTTCATCACTACTACACTGCTTATCACATATGGTAAAAAACAGAAGCCTTAGACCAAGTTCAGTTCCTGATTTTATTTCTAGTTCCCCAACACGGGCAAGAATATGGGCTTTAAAGGTTTTTGCATTCTCTTGCAAGAACCAGCTTGGAGATTTGGAGTGAAAACCTGAATAATTTAGTCAAGCCATAAACAAGCCCAAGTGATCACACACGTTATTACAATTTTTGGTATGTATGTCCTTGAAACTGTATGTAGGCACATTAGGAAAGACAGTGATGCAGCTTTCAATTAGTGAAAACTACAGTTAAGTAAAAAACATTTCAAAGATTCACACTGTAAATGTGTCATACTATATCATCCAATTTATAAACATCCCTTACCTGCAGGTCTGGCTATTCCATCTATTCCTTCCACTTTGTCATCACGAAGTAATGGATGGAAAAAAGTATAAACAAGATCACACTAAATTTGGAAGAAATGTTACATGTTAGTTTAAGTGTTAGAAAGGGCCAAAACTTGAAAACTTGCATCTGATTTAAATTATGTGTACTCACTTCTGCCACCTCTGGAGAACTGTTCATCAGACTCTGTATGTAGCTGTTGAGCTCCACTTTTCTTTTGGCTGCTACATCTTTGATATGTGTTCTTCCCAGAACCATTTTATTAGGAAAGCTACATGAGAAGAACAAAAAATAGTTTTCGGTTAATTTATCAGAAGTAAGCACAGTAGGATTTCACTGTCATTTTCATCCTGAAGTGCTCACATCCATTTTTTTCTGCCAATCCGGAGTGGAAACACAGCATGCCAATAGGTTATGACACTCCAGAAAGGCAAGGAAATATTTATGGGTAATTATTGTATGTGATATGACACACAGACCAAATCACTGAGATGCTCCTCTGGATCTCCTTACAACTTAGAAGTGATTTCTCCCTTAATTGCCAACTTTGAGGTCTAGTTTACCCCTCAGCAGTTTTGTTTCCATTTCAAGCTATTTCTTCCTCCACCCAGCTGGGAGCAGTTTTGTTGCTTTTGCAATAGTGATGAGCGACTTAGGCACATACCCTGGTAACTTCCAAAGAGGAAAGAGAATGCCAAGTTTGTTGTGGAGCTCCTGGAACTCATCAAATGTTCGGAAGACAAATGTTGGCTCAACTTGCCCTTCTCTCAAAACTCTCACTACATAGATCTGCCCAAAACACAAAAATAAAAGTAGTTTATATAAAAATATTCTAAAATGACTTAACAATACAATTTTCTTCACAATCAACTCTTTCTCCTATAATAATCCTTCTTCTGAATACATATCCCATTATTATATCCCTTATTCCAAAACATTTCCACTTCATAGTTAGAATTATCAGTAGCCCTTAATGCAAAGTAACATCACGTGGTCTTCCCATAAGGTAGATCCACAGCTGACAGGGGAATGATGAAGGCAGGTAAGGCTGAGCTGTGCACACTCTCCCTTTGAAGACGCACTGGAAGTTCATACCAGATACACAAAATGTTAACACTGGTGCAGGATTACATTGAGACGTGTATCTGTGGGGACAGAACTACCACAGAACCTTTCAGGAGTAATTTTTTTCAATTTAATTCCCTCCTGATTCTACAGGATTCCACTTTTAAAGTGATAATTCAGTAGGCAGATGCAAGTTCACTGCATTATACAAAAAGAATTTTTCAAAGTACTGGGGGTACAGTCCCCAGATACACTCACATTATTCAAAGGAAATGAAGTTTGAGAGCTGCACAGAAAATTCAATTCAGTGGACTCATTTTATGGGTAGAAGAGTTAAATGTACAATGTATAATTTAACTTTAAAAATCTAGACAGAATCCAGACCATCCTAACAGCTTCCTGGAAGAGGCGAGGCTGTTTTGGCTCAGACCAGGAGTAATCAAATACATTTATTATACAATGATTCAGTACAAAGCTCCTCACTTCCAGCTTTAGTCAGATTTGTTCTACCTTCCCTTGCTGGTGCCTTACCAGATTAAGACATTTACAGCAAATACAGCTTGGAAAGAGATGTACGTTTACATCTATCAGTATAGCTCACTTTTTTATAAAGTTCAGGGAAATGAACTAGAGCTGATTATTCCAGCCCAAAAAATAGCAGTGTAGAAGTAAAACAAAAAAAAATTGAAGAAGGTAGGAATACAAACATTAAGTCTCAAAGTGTAACCCAGGTCTATTAAAATCCTGAGGCCAAATTGCAATGCTTGGTGCCTCTACCAAGACTAAGAGTGTGAGTGCATTAGTACAGGAAATGATGCTTTTACTTAGGAGGAACAAATGAAACTTTAATGGAAGGTCAGACCAAAACCAGAGTGTCTGACTTAAGGAGTCCTACTCAGGAAGGAGCCATTTTACAGAAGGCAGCTACATAAAAGCCCATGAACATGACTCAAATTCCCATATTTTAAAATAATCTCCACCAACACTACTTCTGCCTTTTCTACTTCCTTCTAGATGCTTTTCAAGAGGTGTTTTCATTTTGAAGAGTATTATGGGACGCTAGAAATGCCAGTCTGTTCCCTAGCAGTGCTGTTGCTGGTTTACCCTGGCCAGCAGCTCAGCACCCACACATCTGCTTGCTCACTCCCACCCCCTCACCAGTGGGACAGCTGGGAGAACAAGAGCAAGAGTGAGAAGATCCGTGGGCTGAGATAAAGACAGTCCTGGGGAGGGAAGGTGACGCAAGACAATCACCACAGCCCACAAACAGATCCATGCTCAGCCAGTTCCCAAACAGCCACCTTGGAAGACAACCCCCTCCTGGTCCCCTGCTTTCTTTCTCTACTCCCAGATTTATTGCTGACCGTGACATTATACACTCTGGAATATTTCTCTGGTGGGTTTTGGTCAGCTGTCCCTGCTTGTGTCTTGTTGGAAGAAAATACACCATTATCTTCCCTGATTGGAAACAGTTCCCACATACTTACGTAATGTTTATCTGGGTTGTATCTCTTCTGATACGTAAACACAGACACTTGTTTGATTCGGCCGTCTTGTTTGAGAGAATAGGTTTTAGCAGAAAATGACAGGATGGGCTCATCGTTAGAAGGCAGACCTGAGAAACGCAGCTGAGCCAAGTTGTGAATGAAGAAATTGAACTTTGTAGCAACACTTCCCAGACTGGATTCGATCAGCCTAGAAAAAGAAAACATCAAAACACACAGAAGTGGTTCTGTCAGTGCATCAGACTGAAGTCTAAGAAAAATAAACCCCTATTTCTTACTGACAAAGACAAAGAAAAGGTTTTTAAGAGTGATCAATGGGCTATATGAATAGTATCATATCAACATTTAATATCAGACTCAGTATCCAAACTTTGGAATAGGTTTTATTGAAGAAGTGAAGGCTTTCCAGACTTGCATCCAACTCTGGAACCCTGGAAAGACATGGACCTGTTGGAGCAGGTCCAGAGGAGGGCCACAGAAATTATGAGAGGGATGAACACCTCTCTTGTGAGAACAGTCTGAGAGAACTGGAGTTGTTCAGACTGGAGAAGAGAAGGCTCTGGAGAGATCTTACTGTGACCTTTCATGGGGAGGCCATTCCCCAAAGGGAGCTTATACAAAAGATGGGGACAAACTTTTTAGGACCTGTTGTAAGAGGACAAGGGATAAAGTATATGAGGGTAGATTCAGATTAGATATAAGAATTTTTTTTTACAGTAAGAGTGGTGAAACACCAGAACAGGTTGCCCAGAGAGGTTGCAGATGTCAGGACAGGGCTCTAAGGAACCTGACCTAGTTGAGGACATACTGGCTCATTGCAGGGGGATTGGTCTTAGATGGCCTTTCAAGGTCCCTTCCAACCCAAACTTTTCTATGATTTTCAGTTGTGCGCACACCACTGCAGTTTCCCCTGTATCTCTGAAGTGAAGTACAGTAACACTTTTCTACCACATAGCAACATCTCAGTTACACTACATGCACTCCTCCACTTATACTGGAGAACCAGCCCTCCCTCCCCCGTGTGCAAAAGCACTTCTCGAAGAGAAAACTTCTTTACAATGCTTTCCATCATAGCCTCTGCTATTAAACGATTTAGGATGTATTCAAAATATAAGTGTTATACAGCCAGACAGAATTATTTCCTCTCAGCACTTTACACCAATTTTTCACACAAGGTCATTCCTAAAATCTACAAGCTATTTTAGCACAAACATTACTCTTATATGGAACAGGTCTTACTTATGTAGTTAACTGATATTTTATGATTGTACAGTGTAACTGTTCAACTTGTTCAGATATGTTTGTGACCACCCCTAGTAGCTTTTTTCCTATCAGAAATCTCCCATTAAGAGGATGATACTAGGAGATATTTTAGTTTTCACTTATCCAGTACCTTGTAAAGAAGATGGTGGCTTCTGCATCTGTTGTTTGGGGCTGGAGAGCATCCTGGACATACTTCAAGTCCTGAACCCCACTTAGCTCTGGTAATCCAGAAGAAAGCATCTGCAAGAAATTGAGATTTAGTTTTAATGCAATAAACCCAATACGCTTTTATACTGAAATAATTAAGACTTAAACCCTCAAATACCCTCAAAATTTGTAGCTGCACTAAATTGGTAAACACTAAGAGCAACAGACAACAATTACTTACAATCAGCGGTTATTCACTACTTCTGCTGAATTAAAAGCAGTTAGAACTCTTTGCAGTATAATTTTTGGTATCATCTCAGTTTTATATTTTCAAGAAAGAGGTAGGCAGTAAAAAAGCTTAAAAAGTTCCAAATAAAGCTTCCCAAAAAGTAGATCAGATGTCTCTGGCTTTTAAAAAAAGCCTGCATTAAGAGTTTCTTCAGCATAAAAAGCACAGTTTTTAATACAACCCAGCATGACAGATCTATCAAGTTTCAACTGAATGTGAAAAATGATTACCAATGAAAGTAGGTTAAGGAAGAGGCTGGCATGCTTTCTGATCAAGTTGTAAGCTTGGCAGCAGAGATCCACAAACAGCTGAAAGCGAATTGTGGGTTTTTCCCCACCGTTAATGACATAAGCCATATCTGATGTCAGCACAAAAGGAGCTCGATCCCTGTTCAAAAAGCACAGAATTCATGAGTTCATCATAACGTCTCTTCACTGTCATGTGCTTTCTGCCTCCCTCCATCCCCACCCTGAGGTAATGACATTAAACATTCCGTTAATGCTGTTTCACGGGTTTGGGTTGGGTTCCTCTCCCAAGTGCTACCTCAGGTTACACAGCACTTACACACGGTACTGGCCCTACAGCAGATCTCCCAGAGCAACACTTGGAAAAAAAAAAAAAAATCACTTCATCCTCTACATTGCTTAGGTACAGAAATTACCTTTTAAAGCTACCAAACATTTGTGCATGTCCCAGAAACTTTCCAAAGTCGATGTGAAACATATGCCCAGTGTTCCGGAGCATTATGTTATCATTGTGGCGGTCACAGATTCCCAGCACATAGGTGGCTACGCAGCATCCTGCACAAGAGTAGATGAAGTTTTCCGAAGCCTGTGAGGGAGAGAAAAGAAGTGAATTGAGATCAAATATCAGTGGAAAAACATAATTCATGCTTTCAAGAGTCAATCTTGATGGGTGTAAAATCCAAGCCAGGCAAAACAGACCCTAAATTTGCTTTTTTCCCCCCAAATACTGTTCTTCAAACAGATAGTTTTGCCAAAATCTCTAGATATCACACTTTTCAGCAAAAATTGTCATTTGGCTTTTTACATAAATGAAAGAGAAAAGAGGAGTTGAAGACAAATCACAAAACTATGTTAGCAAAGAAAAGGGTACAAGACTTTTATTTCCAATGTACTGTAATGGCATTATAGCCCAAAAAAAGAATTTAATTTTTGAATCTCAGAAGAGGCCACTGCTCCTGAACTACAATGAAGAGCAGCCACTATTACCCCCTCTCTTAAAGTACATTTTTTCTCTATCCAATAAAAACTCCTGATGAGAATCCTGAGAATCCATCTGGCTCCCTTTCATAGGGGGGATTTTAATTTGGTCTTTTTCAAGAATAGAAAAAAATTAAGTTTCTTAAATGTACAAAAGAAAAATTTCAGTGGAAGACCTGGAATATGAATTTCATTCTTTCATCAGGTGGTATTTAGCCCTTTTAAAAGATCTTCAAAAAAGAATGGTGCTGAAAAGTTACCTTTTCATACTCCTCCTCTGTAGGATTATACTTTCGCAACCATTCTGCCAGAGGCTTGTCCTTAAAAGAACCTGTCACTCCATATTCCACTTGAATTTTCCTAAGTGTATCTGAAGCAGGAACAAGCTCTACCATGCCTTGATAAAGAATAAAACAAAGCATATTTAGCGATCTCCTTAATTTATGCTCCATTTTTATTATTCAGTAGAAACTTTCCTAACAATGGTGAATTTTACAGTCTTAGACCAACCTCTTTCAGAACCCGGCCAAGTGTAAAAATAATTCTATCAGTCCCTAAGCACTTCCACAGACAATGTTACAAAGTAAACCATGAAACACATGTAGCAATCCAACTTAGCTTACTTTACTACAAGTAGTTACAGTTGCTAGAATGCACATATACGTTGTATTTGGAATAATTAGTTCTACCACACAAACTACTATTAGTCTAAACTGGGCAAAATACTTTGATGCTGACAATTCTCACACACTGACACTGAATTAATCTAGTAACTTTTTCTGCTGTCAGCTGTTGAAACAGACCAGACAGTGGGCTTTAAATGTGGCCTTACATTGGAGATATAATTTACTAAAAATATTTGTACAGCTAAACCATAAAAGGAAAACATGTAGTTGATTAACAGAATTTTTACTTCTATTTTGGCAAGAGCTACTAAAGGTACATCTGCAATTTACATCCATTTTACTTTTCTCCTTTAATCTTTCAAGTACTTTAAGGACACTAATATTAGCAAGAAAAAAAAAAGCTACATAAATCAAGTCATCATTCACAGTAGGAGTAAAAGCCATCTGTTTCTCCAAAAAGCAAGTCTTACATAAATAGAAGCTTTTTGCTTAGTTTTGCCAACCTAAATTTCCATCTTTTCCATGTATTTAAGAGTTTTGGTCATGCTGTTCATCTGACTGAAGAAATATTTAAGTTAGTGTTTATCCTCCTAAATATCTTTGATTTCTATTGGCTAGCTCTAGAGAATTAGCTAAAACTAGCAAAAAGCATGTTCAAGGTGCAGCGCAGTAGTTGCACTCAAGAGTTCTGTGACCTACTTTCAAACCCCAGAGACGGCCAAAGAACTTTCACCAGCATATGACATGAATTCTGGGGGATAGTATGTGTGTGTGCATGGCAAGAACTGGTTTAAATTTTTCTTCTTTTGCACGTTTCAGTACAAGAATGATAGCCCTGACGCAACTGGAGCAGATTCCAAATACTTCAACATTTCAGTTTTGAGTGGAATACTTTCACCATAATTAAACTTTCAAAATAAGGATGGCTACAGCGCCATTATTTTCCTGTGTTGCAGTACGAGCATCAAGAGCAACCTTAGCTTTTATCACTGTATTTGTTTGTTTGTACCACTGTTCATTGATAACAGAACACTCAAGAGGAGAAACACATTTAGATGCCACTCAGTCATCAGGAAATTCAGAACAATCTAATTTATTATACTCTCAAGTACTGAAGTTCCTTGCAGTGGAACTGTTCCTTGGCACCTCATGCCCAGAAGTTTTTCACTATCACTGTGACAAGAAATTGAAGTGGGGGAGCTAAGATTAAAGGCAACGTCTGGTTTAGCACCTCGGTCTTTTCCAGTTGAGAGACACTTGAAGATCACCATCCGCAGATCCAGTCCCTCCTGCAGCCAGATCTTATCCATAATCTTAATCATTTGTAAAGCCAACATATCTTGTCTCAGATCTTCTCCAACCTTAAATGGAAAAAAAAAGTTAACCAGAGACACAATAAGCTTAAAAGAGAAACAGGCTACAATTAAGCTTTCACATGTGGCAGACTTTTATATGTTTTATGGCCTGTTCACGTGCTGCTTTCTAGATACACAGGAGCAAACTCACAGAATAACTAAGCTTATTGGTCCATGCCAAAATTAACTGATACCAATGAAATAGTGATTATAATTCAACTTCTTTTCTCCAATACACATGTAAGGCTTACCTTAAACATCACGTTAATTTCTTCTCCCAGAGGGTCTGCATTTATCAGTGCAACTTTGAGTGGTACTGCATTGGAGCTGAAGAAAGAACACGCCTGCAAGTAGATTTAGTGTTAATGGTCAGAAAGGACTATTCCTGCTAGCCCAGAAAACAAGACATTCTGACAACAAACAGGTTTGACACACAGTGTGTCTATTCAGACTTTCAACATTTCAACTGTGGTGAATACGTGCCTCCTTTGAATAATGAGCCCTTTGGCTGCTATTTGTTGAATTCTTGTACAAAAGCCAATACTGCTGCACAGTGATGTTTTATACATTCTGAAGGCAAGAGTGAATAAAGCATGAATAAATATTTTATCAGCCTTTTTTTCTTGAAACCTAGAAGATGTATTAAAAATGTATATTTGTGTGTTTCACAGTATTTTCTCATTTATCTGCTTTCAAGTCCCTGCTCATGATTTAATGGTTACAGTAGAGAAGGAAAGTGAGATGAGCTGTCTCTCCAACACAGGATTAGTTCAAGCGTTAACAGACCTTTAGGTTTTCAGTCATGCATGATGATATAATCAAGACTGTGGTTGAGCAGACACTGTCAAACCTTGCAGAGTTCTGGAAAAATAATTTACCTGCTTCTCCTACATTATTACTTGCTGGACCTTCACAATAAAACAAAGCTACTGCCTCCCTCCCTGGCATCCCTGGACACAATCAGTAACAGATAGTTTCATATGTTTCACAGTATTTACTCATTGTTTGAACTTTATATTCTTGGTCAACTTCCTCTTTTGATTACTAATGCACACAGGACTTTTTCATGCACTTTGAGCAGTCCCTTGGTTTGCTATAACCACGATTGCTGGTCTCAAGAGATAGGCTCTGAAGATGTAGTAAGTTATTACAGATATGTCTATATTTTTTAACACAAGTGCCTTTGTTGGTTTTACACTGTATTTTGTACACATTTTATCTTTGCTCAGCTACTTTTGCTGCCTTATTCAATCAGAATTTTTGATTAAACCCCATCCCCACAGCATAAAGGGCTTTCAAGCACTTCAATTGGTTTTTTTCACTTGTAAAAGCTTTACCTAGATGTAATTTTCACAAAAGGGCTTTGAAACCATGAATGTGCAGTACCTTAATATTTAATTCCTTTGCCACAAGACTGGGATTGAGAGGCAAACGGCATTTATTCTTCAAGAAAAATAACTGCACACGTTCCATGCCATTTTGCAAGGCAACCTGCAGACAACAAGAAAATTCAGCTGACATTTTCCTAACTGAAGCATCTGAAAACACAAAAGCAGCAGAAAACTTCTGGACAAAGTTACCCTGAAGGCACTATTTTAACTCCTCAATGTCAAAGGAATGCTAGAAACCATAGCTGCTGTCTTAGCTATTAAAAATACCTAAGCCTAGCAACGTAACGATCATCACACACATTCGTAGGGGTTTTTTTGACTGAACCAGATGACAGCATCCCACTCTATCAAACTGTAAGCTCTATTATTAGCACAAAAAGAGATATCCCATTCTTTTGCATAATGGGATCATTCTTCAGCAGTAATAGGTTTAAATTCATTTCCAGTTTATCCTACACAGAAACCATCCTATACTTTCTTACCCTATCACCTCACCACCATATGTTTCAGATGATAAACTTGATGAAAACATCAACTTACATTAAGATTTACAGAGCAACAGATTAATAAATCTTCCTATACATTTACATACCATTTTGAACTTAGACTAAAAAGACAATTAAGTAGATTGGTTTTGAATTAAAAATATATACACACCTGCCGAGCAGATCCACTTGTTTGCTTTACTCTTTCTGCTACCATTCCAAAGAGCTGCACTAGCCTGGTCTGCTTCTCCAGCTCTTCCCTCAGCCTTTTTCCACAGACTGAAAGAAAAGCTCCAAGAATTTGCTCATACCTTACACCAAACTTTGTATCATACAGTGTATCCTTAAGAAGCCTGAAATAAAGGATTTAAGTTAAATTTTCCTAGGGAAAATACAGCAAACAATGCAATATTAAGACATTAAAATATTTTAATGAATCAGTACTACATATGTCTGAAGTTACTGATATACAGGATAGAAAAGGCAAGAAGTTTGTGCTTTGTAGAGGCACTATCTGTTCTTTCATTTAAAAAACCCAAACAAAAAACCAAAAAAGCCCCAAAACAATCAGGATCTACATTCTGTATAATCACCATTTGTAACAGTCATTGTTGTGTTATTGAATGATGATGTTAAGAAGGATTTTTTTTTCTGGAAATATTAATCTTGTGGCACACACATTACATGAGCAATGGAACAAAGAACCCCTTACCAGTACAGGTAGTGAGCAATCCGAATGCTTCCCAGTGCCCGAGCCAAAAGAAATTTCACAAGGGCACTGTCAAGGTAGGTTTCATACTTCAACGCCTAAATACAATGAAAATTACATAAATCAGGTCTTGATTTAATTCTTGATGGAGATAGATTTTGTGACTAATGCACAGACAGAATCACCACAAATACCTGGGACAGTCACAAAATGATTATTTATTCAAATTGTTTCCCCTGCTGTGCATTAAAGTTATTAGAGGCACACAACTGCACTTCTGCTACTAATCAGCAGCAATTCCTTTGGGTTTTCAAGAGCCATAAAAATTCAAACTTCTGTGTAGGCAGAAAGTCTTACCTGTACAAACTGAGGGAGGAAATCTGTTAACTCATCATCACTCAATGTCTCTATCCAGTTCACAGCTGTATTTCTTACTTCCTGATCAGCAAACCTAGAAAGTCACCACAAATCCACATTAAGTTTTCTCTGTTCATGTAGGATTTTTTTCTTATTCTTTTTTTGAGATCAGCTAGATAGAAAAGCAACCATATAAAGTCTTTAAAAGCTCAAAAAGGGACCTACAAGTATGAGGCCCTTCATCACATAAGATGCAGCTGCATGTGCATGTTTAGGACAAGCACACTCAAAAGCTCTCAAAACTCTGGCTCTGTAAACTCCTGTCCTGTTGCATGTTAGACTTCAGAACCCTAACCACTGGTGCTGTGTTTTCACTACATGACTTGGTTAAGCCTACATCAATAAAGTAAGTACAGGGTTCTTTAAAATTTTAAGAACATTTAACTATTGCTGCAAGAAATTCAGCAGTATTTTTCCACAGAACACCACTCCAGATCTTCTACCAAAGAAGAGTCATTTAGTGCTCAACAAAACACAGAGAGTTTATTTACACTGGTTTTCTTACTTTGAATCAAGTAGTTCCAGTGCAGCTAAGGGTGATAAAGGAGGCCACCGCTGAAGTAATGAATATATTTCTGGAAGACTTGCCCAGTCCCAGTGAGGGGCACTAACCAGGATTTTTGGTAGGCTGTTAGTATGGCTATGACAATAATGTCTCTTCTCCCACAAAAATTCTTTATCTTCTTTCGACAGCCTGCAGACAAGAGCAATTCAGTTTATAACACACATGACAAACCATCACCTGAATAACCCCAATGGCACTGATTGCTGTATTCATGCAGGTAATTTAACACACAGATTGGAATGACTTGAAATGACTGCTTCCTCCACTAAAGTCAAAATAAGAAGCCAAATAAAGCCTCAAACATTAAGGAAACACTTGTTCAAATTTATAATTTGGGCAGGACAAAATTAAGTTTTAGTATAAATCTGAAATAAACCGAAAACATTAATGTTAGTTTGGTGCAGATGAGTGGGAAAGGCTGCCAGAAAAGATTCCATGGCACATGAACAGCCACTGCTGAGACTGAGAAACTGCCAAGCAGCAGCAGGTGACTATAACAGGCAGGCAAAGGAGCAGCAATCTTGTAGCAAGAAACTGTTATAGTACCAGCCATGGAAAGCACAAGGAATTCATTAAGTCAGTATCACTGTTTCCCACGTTTAATTCAATCTCTTGTTTAAGTCTCTGCAGGTCTTCAAAATATTAAAAAAAAAAAATATTACAGAAACTTAAGAATATATAAGCATTCCATACCCTACCTACAAATTGTCATGTGCAAAAAGAGCCCAGCTAGAAGAGATGGACGTACCCGATAGTGCTATCCTTGGAGAGAATGGCAAGGAGACGTTCTCTCAATGGTTTTTCTAATGTTTCTACAGAATGATGCACAGTAGTCTTTGCAGCTTGAGGAATTTTATATTCAATATCAAAAGCATGGGATGGGAAGTCAATCTGAAAAAAGAAAAACAAAAGAGAAAAGGTGATGCAAGTCCTTAAGCACAGCAGAGAAAGCTCACCCTTCCAGCAATCTCAGATGTTTGGGTATCTGAACTCAGTCTTCAGATACTGTTTGCTGAGTAATTTTTTCCATCTCAATTTTTCTACATAACTACGGTTCCTAAATGTACAGCTGTGTTACTGCACGATGCAGTGGTTGGAGCACTCCTCAGAACACAAGTGAGAATGCTTAGAGCAGAGATAATCACAGAACTGTCCAAACCCACACCAGTGGCTGCCTCCCAACCATCAGTTCAGGCCATGTTTTGGGACTGCTGAGCCATGCCTAGTAAGGCACCTTCTCTTTGGAGGGAAAGTTGGACTCTGAACTGAGAAAGAGAGGTGCTTATGTTCTGTAAAGGAACTGGAACTGCTACTGCTCGTAGCTTGTCCAGACAGTTCCCATCTCAGCACACATTTCTGTGGATTGCTTCCAAAATCATTCTCTCCCAGTACTGACAGCACGTAATGCCAAAGCACCTCTGACTTCTCTTACTTCCAGACACTTATTCAATAACAGATTTGTAGAGACTTCCAGGAGCTTCCCATTCTTTGCCCTTCCAGTTTAGCAATCACTATTCTATTCTGACTTTCAAACACTTTGTAGCAGTACCTTCCGTCTCCCCAAAACATTCATCTAACATGACTTACAAGTCCCAATATTCAAAAAAACAGAGCAAATCAGAATTATGTATAACCTGCAGTACTATTCTTTCCATGTTTCCTTTCTTACTGGCCGTCCCTGACACATGATGCGGATGTGAAGAAGTCCACAGTTGCAAGAGCTTTGTCCCACAAGCTAACAATCTGAGAAAAAAACATAAGCAGGTATTAGTATCACAGTCTGTTTACTTCACCAAGATGTTAGTTGTCAAATGAATTTATTTATTTTCACTGGCTGTCATCTGTACTTTAAGTGCTTTAAAGGGCTGCACACAACTTTTTTAGTTAGTTCCAAGTTTCAGCTCCTGCCTACCATTGATGCTGTTTTCAACTGTAACTAGAATATTTGCCTACTATCTTTAATTAACCTAGGTCTAGTTTAATTTATGTGGACTGCAAGTGGATTAGACTACTAAGCATCTCTACAGCTGCTATATACAGGCCACTCAGCAAGCTCTGGTGTATCACACACCATTGTAGTGGTCTGCATAAACAGAAAATACAGTTTTCTCCCCACACTAACTCCTATGAGAACACCATGTAGCATGAAGACAGGATAAATTTGCAATTAAAATCAATACTGAGAAATGTGGTATTTAGATAGGAGACTGAAATGCAACATTTAAACAGAAGGTTGAAATAAGCATAATTTATGAAAAGAAATCCAAGCTTTGGTGGAGACTGAAAGCAGCTGCAGGCCATCTTTGCAATGTAGGAAATCCTAAACTCTGTGACACCCTCAAGCTGCTGGAATCATCACCAGACAAAAGAGAAAGCAGAACAAGTAAAGTAAAATCCAGAACCAGAGGATGCAAAGCACACAAAACAGCCACAAGCAACAGGCAGCAGCAAACGTCCAGGAACGATCTGGCTGCCTTTCTGCAGCCTTGCTCGACAATTTAAGTTTCCAGCAAGACTTAGAAGTCAGCAGCACAGATAAATAGGAAACCTTGAGCATAAATGCAGAAGCTGTTTTGCAATGGTGTGATCACTTCTGCAACATGATGTCTAATTTGGGCACCTGTGGTTCGAGTCTACTGGTTAATGTCTCACTGAGTAGCTACCCAAGTGATAAGCATTTCGGAATGCACTTCGTAATCAAAGCTGCAAGCACAAAGCAACTTGAACCAATCCAGAAACACTCATCTTAGCAAAGTTACAGCAGGCTTTTCATTCTTACTGAAAAACGTCTAACAGCATCCACCAGCTGTATTTAAAGGAAAGCCAGTTCAAACTACACATATGGCACAAGTTTAACACACTTGTTAATTATCCCTTTATTTTAATTGTTTAAAATAAATCCAGCTCTGAAAAAAAGAGAATAATTTCAGAATATTCTGGGATATAATCATCCAAATGATATTCGACTTCCTCCAGCAGTTAAGGTTTTTTATCCAGTTAGACAGAAATCCTACAACACAAGACCACGTTCTGTCCTCTGTTTAATGAAATGTATTTTTTCCTGTATCAGTAGAGTTTACAATTCTCACCTTTATCATGGCCTACTACACTCAATATCAGAGAGGCAATTTCTATAGTTATGGGTGTGGAGGAAGCTTTACAGAGAGCAAATCATATTGATAATCTTACCCATGTTTTGGATACTTACCGCCTAAAATCAAAAAGAGGTAGAGAAACCTGACCCAAAATTTCTGGGCCCTTTCTCTGCTTATTTGAGTCAGGGGAACTCCCACTACTTTGATTTAGGATTCCAAACAAAGTCAGACATAAGACTGATTCCAAAGGCAACTGTGAAATCTGGATGGGGAAAATTATTCTATAAAATAAAAGTATTAAAAATAAGTCAATTAGAAAAAAGGCAGCAGTTAGTAAGTTACAGGCTTATCCATATAATCCATTTATGCCTCTTGCTTTCAAAAAAATCAATTAACATCAAAGAACAAGTGTTCAATATCCATGCAATCATATTTTACTCCACTTCATCTCCCATACCAACAGTCTGTAAAAACCTCCTAAATTACACTTCTGCACTGTAGTCAGATTTGGAACAACCCTTTTTAATCTCTGTCTGTTAAATCACACTCCTTGCACAGAACTGACCTGTCAAGCACAACCAGTTTTCCCAGTCCACTCACTAGGAAGGACACACACAATTCCATGTTAGCCACCTCCTAATTTTTCAGATTGAAAGGGTCAGCTGACAATAGTTTTGTATCCAAATGAAAGAATCTCTTAAGAACTACTGAAAGTTAAATCCAAATGGTACAAAACCTATAAAGAAAGCAGCTGAGGAGTATACACCTCACTAAGCTATTCAAGCTTCCATTTTTGTTTACGGTTTTTAATGCCTAAAATGTTCTTTTAGTTTGATTTCTCTAAAACATCACAGTTGCATTATAAAGCACTACACTATTGTCAGCAGCTTTTAAGCAATCTAACAGACCTTTCAGCAAAAGATCTGACAATTAATCCCATGCATCACCAGAAAAAAAAAGGTAGTTGGAGTACTCTCTGAAGGTAGGTGTTCTAGAAACTCTCATTGCTGCTCTGAAATAATTTGTTCATCACAAACTTTCAGGGTATTCCTCAGGGTCTCTCTCTGACCTTTAAAAACAGTCAAGAGAATAGATATGGGGCACCATGGAGCTCACATGATGCTTCAGCTATGACAGGCTGCCTGATAACTCAAGTGGCAGAGATTAGGCTGTGCATAGATAATGAAAAATGTTCCCCTTTCAGTTATCAGATACCACCTGCCACCATCTCCCTATCTCTCCTCTGCATGCTCTTCCTTCTTCCTTTCTACCCTCTGTATTTGGAACAAAAACTGATTCAACATTCATGTTAGTAAAAGTGAGTTGCTTTTCCTCTCCATTTACATAAATTGAGCAGTACACATAAGCAAGCTTTATTCTTTAATCCCTCTTAAAGCAGCACAAGCCATTCCCATTGCAAGGAATGTTACGGCCTTCCCAGCTCCCTGTAATTGGATGCTACAAACACGTTAGCGCAGGGCACCTGTCCAGCATTTCCATTCCTCCTGCTAAAATGAGTATTGAAATTCCATTTGGAAAAATATTTCTGATTTTGATCAGTAAGTCTCACATTTTGTTCTTTGGATGCTTCAAATGGAATCAGAACCAAGAGCTGCTTGAGTGACGGTATTCAGCAGCTAGCTAAAACAAAACATTTTACTGAGTTTTAACAGGCTAAAGTCACTTACAGTTCATCCCATTTAATCAAGTAGAAGAAGTTCTTGTATGTGCCAACCTTCTTGGACTGAACAGGTTTGAACAGATCTTTTCCATTATGGGTCAGAGAACAAATCAAGTAGTATTTTTCATAACTGGACAAGGAAAGTTAAACATAAAAACATTTTAAAAACCATAAAAACATTTTAAAAAATCTACAGAAGAAGGAATTTTACAATAAATAAATCACTTACTTTGACACCCAACCGGAAGAAATTCCATGAGCAGCAAATATTGTGAATTGGAGATGTTCTGTGGCAGTCCAAGCTTCCTTGGTACTCTTATTCTCTTCTGGAGAAATTGCTGCTGAATTACTACAGGAATTTGTGTGGAGTCGCAGAAGGGCCTCAACTGCTCTTGTTAACTGGTCTATACTCACTTTCAGAGGGTTTTCAGGCTGCAGCGAACCTAAATGATAATTTATTTTGAATGCATTTCTTCCTAAATTAGCCACCTGAAAACAGTTTTTAAATAAAAATTGAAGAACTTTACTCACCAGAGGAGCTCTTGCTATTGTCATCACCACATTTTAAGGATACCTACACAATAAAGTCAGAGGAAATTTCAGTACTGAGAACCCATATTAATTTTCCATGGCTATTAAGTATCTCATACAGAAATATGAAGTATCTGAACTAGGCCCATATAGAGTTTATGTAACACATCGTTTCACTCAAAGTTCCTCAAGAGTTAACTGACAGCATGACAATTTCCATATGATGCAGCAACTATGCACCAAGTTCAAAAACTTGTTTTTTGTCAAGTCAACTGTTTTGACACTCTTTATGAACTTCTAGAAGACACAGTACATTGCAATATTGCTCAGGATAATCTAACTTCTCTGGGTAGAGATAAAACTTGCTCAGGGCTGTTATGGATGAAAGCAGAGGTCATTAGCTTACTACCCTGTAATTTAAATCTGAACAGCTCTAAACAGCTTTTTTTTGTTTTGCTTGTGGTATTTGGTAAGGTACCTTTTGCTGGCAGAGTTATAAATTTACTGAATAAAAAAGGATATTAAACAGCTGAGAAAATGGACAGTAAGGACTGTTACTTCGTACTATCTTTGTTTGCTTCTTGGTCTGCTAAAATGGAAGTCTCAACATGATGCAACACCACAGCAATGTCCAGTCTCAACAAAGACACTGCTGAAACCAAGAGGTGACAAACAAATCATGGGAATTTACTCCCTTCTAATCAGGAAAGGTTTCATGCCGAATTCAAGTCCTGATAAAACGAAAATTTATAATGAAAACTAAGTTCGTGGTTTAAAATCACAACACAGTGAATTCGTAACAATTCAGGGAGTCTAAGTCCACCACAACTGCTGCACAAGAATGAAAGCTCTCCTTACACTTTTAGTGTACTAATTGAGCATCTTCAGCTTAAAGTTTGAACATCAAAAAATTTCACATTCTTACAAAAAACGTGGTCACTTCTTCCAACTGCAAAAAATTACTTTAAAAAAAATTAAAATGTTACAAAACATTTAGATGCAAAAGTCTCCGGTATTTATAGCAATTTTGTTTCTGAAAGCAATCTTATATGCCACCATACACATTACTGTGTAAGCCAATGTCCATCATAATATAGTTGCAGGGTTTTACTGATAAAATCCCACCTTTTTCAAATTCTGCTGGAGCAATGTTGTTTTGGGGAGCTATTTGTACACTATAATCTAATTATTTCTACAGCTTTCTCCTATCAAAAAGCAAACATTGAAAAAATATTTGTATGCTGTACTTCACTGTTTTCTTTATGTCTTCTCCACAAGAATTTTAGTTCTTGTGACAACTATATTTATTTGTCTTCTGCTCAGTATTAAAAATACATCACTGAACTGATGAAGCCAAAACCAAATAGAGCATCACGTGAACTGCCACTCTAATAAGGCAGCAGGACAACAGAAATAGCATTATAAGATTATTTAGCTTTTTTATTTGCACACTTCTCCACTTACTGACTGTTTTTGACAACATGACCATATTGGCTCAAGTGAAGCATTCATTATTAGGAAGTTGCATCATCAAGTTCTGTGCTATTTGAGAGATTTTGGGTTTGTCCTTCTTCTCAGGAACGCAGGAGCATGAACAGTAAAGACATTTTAAGATGCTATTGCTAGTCACAAGCACTACAGGGAAAATACATGATGTCAATCCCTCCTTTAAAAGCATAACTGCATTAATTTTAGACAGCATGAGCTCGTGTCAGTTCCCCTCAGTCAGATTTAGTGGCATCTGCTGTGACACAAGTTTCTAGTTACAGAACCAGAACACAGTATTTTAAAACTAGTTTTTAAACAGTCGCTATTAAAAAAGGAAAATATTCCCAAAGCAAGTGATTTATGCATTAAGAACAGAGAGATGTCAAAATAAATTGAAGACATCAAGTAAAATAAATAAATAAATAAAGCCCAACAAAGAATCCCAACATAACCCTGACAGAACCACTGCTGGCATTTCCAGCAACTAAAGACTGTGTAACAATGTTTGTCAGTTAAAAAGTACACCTCAAAATGCAATTTATAGTGTGAAAGTTTACCTCAGCATTTTTAGTCCTTGGGAGATTAACAGCCCTCCTTAGCTTCTTCACGGAGTCCGTTATTGCAGGAGTCTCTACACAATCCAATGTAGAACAGATTTTTCTGACAGTCTTAATTACATGATCTACTGCTTTATGCTGGTTCTAATGAGGAATGTATGAGAGAACAGATTGATCTGATCACAATTGTGAAACCCAGTATTGCTTTAATGTTTTTTAATGAATTGCCAAGAAAATGTCACTATGAGATGCATATCTCCATTACGTTAAACTGTGGTATGGCAAATGGATTAAAGAAAAACCTCAATATTGAGAACTTCCTTATGAATGCCAAAAATACAGTAGTACAGATCCTAGAATGGGGTGCCAGGAAACATTAGGAGGTTCCCAACCATTTTTCTATTAAAGTGTTGGCAAACAACTATTTTCTAATGAGATACTAAGCTCAAATTCCCTCATGGCCTAAAAAGAAAGTGCAGTTCAAAGAAGAAAATTCAATTAGTGTGAGGAAGCAATGCTAAAGAAGCAGTGTTTCAATTTCAGCCCTCAGAGATACAGCCTTAAATTATACTCACACTTCAACTACTTACACTACAGTACTGCTTCCATGATGGAACTAATCTTTTTTACTTCACTTTCATATACTTTTGTAGGCTACTTAAGACAAAGTTGAGTTGCTCCTAATATTCTCTTCCTTCTACTCTACCAACAGAAGAAAAGCCACTTGAGTTAAATCTGAATTATCCTAGGTTTCTTGGGGTTTGTTTTTTAAAGTAAGGAAAGTCTTAACCCGATTTTAAAGAATATGTGTATTTGCTTCAAAATAATGGTTTACTTTTAAAAGGCTTAATGCATAGGTTTCTTTCACAATAACTTACGAGCACTTACAACTAAATAAGAGGAATAATTATTGCAATATTCTCTCACTAAGATGTAAATTGATTCCCAACCACCACTCTCCCAGACATATTCTCGTGGCTTTCCTACAATTGTATAGCAAAGAAGCCATTTGAATCAGAAAGTTTTTAAATTGAGAGTTACCTGGCAACAATTAACTGTTCTGGTAAGAAAATAACCACATAAGTCAGAAGACACTGTAAATATTTAAGCCATACTTCCAAAGCTAACAATCTGAATGTAACAGCTTCTTTGTGACATGGAAAGCGAAATTTCCACTGCTTTTTTTCCTCACAGGCTCTCAAATCTCAATAAAAAGACAACTGATAACTTTTGAAGTGTTCAACAATGTGAAATCAAAGCCTACATACAAATTATTTATGGATTACTCTTCTTCACTTTTTAATGCAAGCTTCAGCTACTGGTTATGTACAGGAATTCACTTCATGAAGTAAAAAATTTCAAATGCAGAGCTGCTGCTATTTGGACCTAATCATCACCACCTACAAACTACATCTCCCAACCTCAAAAAGACTACAAAGAGTAGAACACAAGTCTAAATTGAGATGTTTTGCATTCCTCATCTTAGCCTGTGAAATTGCAGCTAAACAAAGAAGCTGAAGCAGCTGCAAGAGCAAAGCAACAAAACCACCACCGTGGCAGGGAGCAGTAACAGCTCGCTCTTCCACAAAAAGTTTGTGTTCAAAACTACCCTTGAGAACATGGTGAACCACCATCAAGGGAATTAAATAATATTAAGGGAGTATGGAAATAGCAGACAGCAGCTTGTACAGACCTGCATTCCTGGAGAGGCAAACAAACATAGTGGAAATGAAATGTATCGTAATTAAGTAATTCATTTCAAGACTGTTCTTACAGAAACTGGTTAAGAAACACAGTTATCTAAAGTTTAAGACTCCAAGTTTCATTACTATCAGGAGTTAAAAGCAGCTTCTCCTTTGAGAAACGAGCAAAGCAAGTTATATCCATAAGGTGCTGCACATGGGAAATCAGTCCAAACTACTCAACATGCCAGCTGCTTTAAGCTACCTGTCATACACTGAAACAGACAATTTTTTTGACAGCGTATTTTAAATTAATTGAATAATGCAGAGTAAGACATTGTTATGCTTTGTGTAGAACTTACTCGTATGCTCCAAACACGCTTCAGCTCTAACTCCCATTGTACACAACTATTCCTGCTCTCTATTATGTAGATTTTTATCTGTTAGTAAACACATCCTTCGTGGCTGTCAACAATGGCCATAGCCAGGATTCAGACCTCTTCCCTATTCTCCTGAATTAACCTCCTCCAGCATGTTTGAGGAAAAGGTTATTTTGCACTCCAGGACTTAGAAGATACATTTCTAGTTGTGATGATCAGGTAATAACTGGCTTGCAAGAAATGCCAAGAAGAAAAGAAGAACAGAAATCTAAATACCCATGATTGTAATTTCACATTTGACAGCTTGTTCAGATCTCAGTTTCCCCGAGAAAACCTGCAAGTCATTTTCCCAGCTACCTGGTCAGTGAACTTGGTCATGCTATTTTTGGTTCAGCAATAATCTACAATGACCTTACCTCGTTCTTAAGGGCTATGTTAACTTGCTTGTGATACACCTCAAGGAGCTCTTCAATGGAAGACCTGCAAGAAATAATAGTTATTGAGTACAAGTACAAGAACAGAACAGAACACAACCTTGGTCAGGATTCTGCAGTGATCAGCACTTGATAACTAAAATAACCACAAAACATTACCTTATGATAGGTTCTCTGAAAGGCTTTTCTACTTTGTAGAGGTGTTTGGTTAGATGTACGGGTGTCCCATCATCATCTTCCTGCAATAAAATATTCAGTTCTAAGTGCAGTTCTCACCTGTCTATAATATGCATACTGTTTTAGAAGATTAATTACTAATACCTAGAGAGTTGAAGGGGAAAGATATAAGGTGATCTCTTCAAAGGGGAAAGGGAATAACTACTTAACAGCCTGTGAAATGTGCACACACGGGGATAGAGGGAAGAAACAGCCATCAAGTGCCTAACTATGCAGATACCAAATACTCCTCCCTTCCTCTTTGATGGTCTGATACATATTTAATTAAACTCAAAAACTGCTCTCCAAATTTTATTTAAGTCTGAAATTTCTTGCTTCTCTTTCAAGCCTCAAGTTTAGTCCAAATGCTTGCATACTTTCTCCAGGTATAATACTTGGTTTCAGTAAGAGGCATTATCCGTATTTATATAATTTGCCTTGTGAAAACTTAGTTATGTATTTCACTTCCTCTTAGGATAAGAGGACCCCATTTCCAACACCAGGCAGACATGCTAGTTTGTCAGTAACACAAGAAGGTTACACCTTGGATCCAGCACTCCCTGGCAGACCGGGAGGTACTCACTGTTCGTGCCAGGTCGCTGCATATCCCGCTGTGGGTCAGGAGCTGCAGTTTGATGTCCGTGTCCCACTTCCGGCAGTTCTGGATGTACTCGTGACTTCCTATACAGTGCTTGCTGTGAAACAAAAGCAAGCTGCAGTCACAACAAAAATATGCAGTGCTTTTCCAAAAACCCACACAGAATATCCAAGGCAACCTGTTGCCTCAAAGTAAGGAAATGGTGAACCAACCTCCACGTCATCCTTGATCTGCCTTTTCCTTCTGCACAGGTTTTTATACACTACTGCAGATACCTATACTCGTGCTAAAGCTCTTAACGGCAGCGGTTAACACTGAAACCAAATATTCTAACCCAGAACTCCAGTGGGGCTTTGTAAACCATTACTTTTGAAGAAAAATTCCAACACAGAAACAAACCCAAAATCAGACCAAGAAACAAACAAAATCCTGCAAACCACAACTCCCCCAATTTATTAGAAAACAGTAGATTTCTTTTTCGGTTTCTGAGATTTGAAGAGCGGTCAAAAACTACAATACCCATCTACAGAAATGCTCTAGAAACCTGCATCTGCATTAGAACAGTCTTAGGAAGTTGACGAGAACCTACTTTGCTGTATCCCAGAGCAACTCCAAAAACTTGTAATCTTTGTGTAAAGAGTGACTCCCTTACATTTTTAAGGTTTCTTTCACATATTTAATCACTAGAGATATACTTTCCAGTAACTGTGTCATGAAAAAGCATGAAATTAGGTATTCATGAAAAAGAGTTTGCTTACTTCTGTAAAACTTCTTCTTGGCCGCAGACTTTCAGGATATAGCTGCCAATGTCCACTTCATTCAAGTCATCATGCACCCAGCAAAGTGCCTGCATTATTATAAGCTCAACAGGGGAACTCACTGTTTAAAGAAATTACATCTAAAAGTTAAATATAAATCTACAGAGTGATATTAACTATTGCTCACTCACAAATTGTAGTTATTTAATTAAACTGATTTTTATACTTGTAGAGAGGACTTTTACTCTTTTATTATCCCCTAAATTTCATAGCTTGAGATCCTCACTTTTCTCTCACAACGAAAGGTATAATAAAACTTGCCTGCCACTATAAAAAGCCAAAAAAAATCTTTTTAAATTAGGATACAGTGTAGTCACTTAACCAGAAGTACAAGCATAGTCTGCAGGACTGAGGATAGCCTTCTCCTTTCTTTNAAACTCGCCCTGTTTAGCAAGGACTTCAAATTAAGTAAGTGATCCCAGAGGCACTTAAAGTTTAAAAAACACTATCTGAAGAGTTGGAGATGGAACTCCTCTATTTGTTCTGCTTTTGAGGAACTGAATATCAGCTGCAGCTGAGGCAAATCCTACTGAAAGTCCTTTTTCCTTTCCATTTGTCTGGGGAAGTTTCCATTTAGTACAGAGCAGATCTTGGTAAGCACCACCAAGCCTTTGCAAAACACAGCTCTTAGCTACCAGTACTTTTGCATCAGGCTCCAAATGCTTTTTGGAAAATAGTCTCTCTCCCATCCCTTAACTACAGAGCAAAAAAAATAATCCCAGTCAAACCCAAAATCCATTCCCCAACAGCCACCAGCTGTCACTGGCTAAAAATACAGATATGTTTGAATGACACAAATGTTTAAATACAAAAAGCTCTCTAGCCCTCTCTACCTAGTTTCTGATGATGTAAAGGATTAAATCATTTGCAAACACTATCATTAAGTGCCTCCAAGTTCTGTAAAAAGCCAATGTATAAAAGCAATTCTGTTTTTCATCAGTACCTTCAGAATGGTTTTTTAGCCCTCCAGGGACTTTCCTAGTTTTCTCAAATTGTTTTTTTTTTAAGGAAGAAATATTACTACTCTGGTAGATACAGACAGGTAATGCCACAACAATATTTTCCACAAGATAACACATGTGCTTCATTTCATTAATAAATGATTAATTATTACAAGCACAGAGGTATCTGAGCACATATGAAGAATGACTATGTGAGATTCAAGAACAAGGAATGATAGAAAGTATGAATTCAGAAACACTAACTCATTAAGACTGTTCAACTTATTACTGGGTGAAATTGCTGTGCTACCTTCAGCAGAGAATATATATGGTAGTTGAAAAAGGAGAAAGATGCAGTGCTAGTCCATGCAGTGACAGTTTCTGTGCTGTAGTCACAGGCTGCATTGCCAAAGGTCTGCCTGTCTTGCAAAGCCCAGTGAAGTCTGTAAAGATGCTACCACATTTCCCCTGCCCTACATCTTATTCAAAGACATTAATTTCTTGCTGACACACAATGTTTGCTCAGACAGAGCAAACTTCCATGCAAAGTCTAATAAATGAATGCAAAATGAACCCAAATAAGCTCTAAAGTTCACCCATTTCCCTCCTGAGTCCTTTCTACAAACTGAGTTGTCAGAGCACTGAGAGGCTGCAGCTCCTTCTGAGCAAGACTGAAAGCCACACTGAAGTAAAGCAGCTCTAGCATTAGGATGCTGAGGTATGCAACACTTTGGCCAAGAACAGAAGGAATTAAAGGTAGAAAATAACTTTTGAAAACCCCATTACTAGTCACATGCCTGTCTTTCACCAGCTATGGAAGACAAGTACTTTAACTTGCTAATTAGTTCCAGCATCAGAAAAAAGGGAGTAGAAAGCACAAAGAAGATACGTGGGGTTAGAATGCAAAACACATTCCAAGCCAGCCACAAAAAGTAATAGAAGTAAAGGGCTGAAGCCCTAACATTTTAGTTACCCCACCAAAGCCTTTTGTAGGAAAGGATTGAGCTTGTAATATTAGAAGAGTGTAATCTTAAGGATTAAGAGCAGAAACCCTTCCTAGGCTATACTTATAATCCACCTCATTTCTTAACAAAAGATTATGAAGTCACCATAGAATAAATGTAAGCACCAGTAAATTAATATAAAATGAAAACACTGGTGCATTGAGAGCTTGTTTTTCCAATAGAGCAGCAAGTTTATGTGAGTAGTAAAACAATTCCAGATCTTTTGAGAACAACCAGCTCTAAAGCATCTACACTGTTACAGGTTGAGATCCAAATGTGATAACCCTCACAAATGACAAGAAACTAAAGTATAGAGGCAAAAAAGTTTATTATCAATTATTTTATCACCCAGAACTGCCAGAAGTTGACAGCATGCAGTTGAAAAATACAACCACTGTGCAGTCAAGATTGCACAGAGAATATGAATTTATGTAGGCAAACCTCAAAGGCCCACCCCAAACCAATATTCCTGGTTACCCACAAAACTGGGACAGCCAGTTGTGGCACATCCAACAGTGTTATTTTAGTGTTTGTGTTAATAAGCATGTATTGAAGGCAAGTAAGAGATAGTTTTAGTGTTTATCCCTATTTTCCCACAGCAGTTTGTCTGAATTTTTAGATAGCCTACAAAAAATTATTTAAAAATATGTTAGTGTGTTGAAATGAAAAATTAACTTAAACATTAAAAATCTCAGTCCTGGTGCTATTGTCCCCTCAATAACTATAAAGTAAAAGCTCTTGAACAACTGTTTTATTCTACCCAGCTATGGACAGAATAGTGCTTCTGGTTTGCTGTACTTTCCATTTTTATAGTCAGTATTTCACTTTGTCAACTTCTAAATATTTTCTGATGGAGGCACTGACCCAGAACTGGGCCTTTGCTCAGTTATCTTTTCCACCTTTCCCTCAAACAACCCATGCCCCTGAGCCCCAGGGATTACAAAAACTGCAAGGCACTGGCCTAGGCTGAGTGTACAGTCTTTAACAAGCAAACTCCAATTTAAGAAGCAGGAACGTACCATCGCATGTAAAAGTTACTGGTTGCTGGAATTCTTCGATTTCTATTGAAACCTTGATACTGGCACTCTCCCCACTTATATTTCTTTGCAGCATGATTGGACTCAGCACAAAGCCTGGGTTTGTTTGCTGATCAGTATAAGGAAACTTGGTCCTCAATCTGGAAGCAGAGAAGGTTGATGAAACAATGCAATGGAGAAGTCTAAGACTAAAGTCCTATAACATGGTAATAACCACAAGGCAGAACAGTAAAGACTACCTTTGGCTCTCTACCTAAATTGCATGTGCAAAGCACCATTTAATTTTTCTACTCTCAACAGAACATTGCCCACAATAATTATACAAGTAGCAGTTAGACAGGAAAAAATCCTAGCATATAATTAGGAAGGTTTTCCACACAGCTTAAAATATTTAATAGGTCAATTCTTACAGGACATATCCAGCTTCTGCAGAAACTAAGCTCTAAAACAGTTCTTAAAAAGCTAATCCACAGTATTTTCTAAAAATTAGTTAAAAAAAAAGAATAACAAAACTCTTCACACATTTCAGTTTTCAGAAGTCTAATCTGAACTTAGATACCATGCAGAAGGTAGCTATTCCAAGCTGTGGAAGTTGAGGAAGAGGCCTCAGCTGAGGTGAAGGTTTTTATTTAGGACACAAACAGTATAATTACCTAGTAGTGAATAAACCATACTTGGAAAGCTGCTTTTTATTTTCTGCTATTTAACACGGATAAAATAATTTAGCCTTAAACTTCTGCCAATATTAAAGTAATATAGGAGATTAAGAACAGAACTGCTTTATAAGGATCATTTATTTCATCATCTTGATTCTAGACAATAGCAAGAATGGAAAAACCCCCAAAATCCTCCAGCAAGAATTGTCCAGTCTTATGTCCATCAGTATTTAAAAAACTGGGTCTTGAAACAATCAGATTTAACCAGAAAGTGTTGCAACAAGCCTGTTCTAAGAGAGCTTTGTCTTAATGTTGTTCACCATTAAGTTTCACACATAGATGAATTTTCACTGTTTTTGTGGAGTTTCCTTTTAATTTCATGAACATTCCTGCTTTAAAAAAATAGATGCTATTCTTCAGATTCAAAGATCTCTATTTCTTCCATTATTTCCTGAATTTTGAGGTTAAAAGGAAAAAAGGCAAGAGTAGTTTGTCTTCTCTAAGAAGAAAACAAAACCAAAAATCTCTCATTAAATTGTGGCAGTAAGGAAAAAAGCCCACATGACCTTAAAGGAACTTCACTATCTGATCAAGGCAGGGACAAGTTTAAAGGTTTTATGTTACAGACGTCCAGTTGTGGAAGCAACAAAAATAAAAGCATTTAAAGGCTGGAAAGCCACTGAGTGACAGGATTTTACGAGGTACATCAGCTAACAAGAAAAAAAAAAAAGACTTCAAATTCTTTCAAAAGAAATTGTAATAAAAAACCAAGCAGATACAGAAAAATACTTTGAGGATAAAAAGGTATTATAGAAACAAGGAAAAGTGAAAGTCACAGGACCAAAATAAGAAAGAGGAGACATAGTAATACAATAATCTTAGTACTGAAGATCTTAACAATTCTGTTGCATTCTGGAAAGAAAACAAACAAACAAACCAGGACAAAACCAGGAAAAACTGAGATAAGAAAAGGAAAAAGGATACATACTGAAATCTGTCCCATCAAGCAGAAAAAATGTAGGACTGTTCCTGTCAAGCTAACTGAAAATGAATCATTTAGCTTTTTTTTTTTTCCTATTCTGAAAGTTAATTCATATTCAGTCATTTCTTACTTCGTAACTGCTTCAGAAAAAGCTGACAGTTCTTGATTCTGCCCTTCAATTGCTTGGAGAAGCACGTTTTCTGTCAGGGTGCCAGTGGTCCCATTGTCTTTCTGCAACTCAAAGATAATACAGTATTTAAATAGCTGCAAACATATTCCTAAAGCCAGCAAAGCCACATGTAGGTGACAGATTTTCGTGAGTCTGAGGTTTTTACCATCAGTCTTGTGTCTACTTCTATATGGGGAAAAACATACATCAATGCTAACTTGAAAAGTAAAGATTCACTGGAGCAATGACTCCTTGACAGCAGGTAATTTATTTGCCAGCATCGCTATCAGTTAAGATTAAGTTGCAAGCAGCTCCTGAGCTCTCAGCAGTGACCTGTTGCATTTGGATTTGGCTAAATTCAGCTGAACCACAGATGGAAGAAAAATGTATTTTTCCTCCAGTTCTTCAATTCAAACTTCAGTGTAGTTCCAGAAAGAACCACTACATATCAGTGGTGCCTATGATTATCTCTTCCTACAAAGCAGGAAAATACAAGTTGAACACTGGAAGGAAATAGCATTCAGAACATGAAACCTACAACTAACCTCATAGAATCAATTTACCTGTTTTAATCCCTTACGCCAAACGCTCCCATCACCTCCCAAAACTGTAAACCACAATCTTTAAAGTATCCAATCCAAAAAACAACTGCTAAAAGAAAGCTGCAGTTTCAAAGAGCAAAATCTAATAAACTTAAAAAACCAACAAAACCAAAACAACAAACACAAAACTGCAGCAGGTTTTAAACCCATATCTGTTTTCTGATCCAATTCACAATACATCCATACAAATGCTGGCATGAGCAAAAAGCACAGAAAAGTTAGAATAACCAGTGGAACCCAGATGCCCATAGTCTAACAGCCACCACTAGCCTGAAGGATTCGTGAAGCCCCTGCCAGATACTCTCTGGAATAACTTATATGACCAGTTACATTTTTCATCCAAAGATTTTACAATGCTTATAGAAACCTTTAATCCAACCACAAGGCCAGGAACAAAGCAGACTGCACTGCAGTTTTTCTGAAAATTACCACAATTTATTCATATCTGAAGCAGTGACTAACTGCTTAACTAGTATGTGGGTTATTTATTATTAGCCAAAGTAGTCAGCTAATTTTATTAGAGTGTATCAGACAATATAGTTAAATTAGACTCTCAGAAAAGGGGTCATCTGAGAGAGCCACATACTGTCAGGTCTTTTCCTTTAAGCACTTTTTTTCTCTTCAAATTACCTTGTTTAAGCAGTACAGCACAAACTTGGAAGAGATACAACCTATAACTGCCACTTGAATTGCATATAAACCTAATTATTTCAGCTAAAATATTGGTTGCATGAACCCTGATCAGTCAAAAGGACAAATTCTGTCTAACTGGGGATTAGCCATACCACAGGAGACAATTAGAGCAGGAAGCTGTAAAGCCTCAAAACTTGAAATGAGCCGCAGGAGCACGCATAATACCTTAAATTAAAAAGGTTCTCCTACTGTAACATCTCAGACAAGTTCTATCACATAAAAATACTGAGCAACCTCACAAGACCTGCCAACCTGTGCAATTGTACCTAGTAAACACACTCTCTAAGCAATTGCACACCACCACCATCAAAACTCACAAGGAAACAGGAAGGGAACATACCCAGGGAGAGGCAAACACCTCTGACGAAGGTTAACCAGCTGCTGGCTGGCACTCAACACAAAACTCGGTCACTGCAAATCAAGAAGCTGCCTCTACAAATGTTAAAGTCCATTTAAAAACTCTTTAAGGAATACTACAGGTAAGTACATAAAGCACTATGCAGCCATAGGATAAAAGCACTAAACAAGGGGTCTACTTCAAATAAAAGTCACACCAGTGATGAAAGATCATCACTTCATGGCACTATGCGACACTTTTGAATTACAGCAAAATTTGCAGGTTATCCTACTGTTAAATTCAAAGTTTAGGGAACTAACAAGGCATGTCAACACATGGAAGCTTAGCCAGGGTAAAAAATCAATTCTAATCTAATGAGCAAAGGAAAAAAAAGATTTGGCTATCCATGGTTGACCTCAGGGTCACATTTGGCTAAGGAGAGAAATCTCACATTATTACAAATATGTAATGATGAAAAAGACCTCCTGATGGAAAACTAAGAACACCAAACACCTTATTTTTAGTTGAACTTCAATATTAATTTTTGATCACTTTGGGGAAAATATTTTCAGGATGACAAGATCTGAAAAACTAAGAATTCTATTTAAAACCCACTGGACTCAGATGGGTTTTGAACAACAAGTAGAATTTTAATTTATTTAACTTCCAGATGGGCCAATCTAGGAGGTGCAAAAGCTCAGTCAAACAGGAAATAACTTGAAAGAAAGGACTTCAGGCCAAATGAGATAAATAGTTCATGTCAGCACAGGCTGCAAAAATAGAAGTGGTCTGTAAATACAATTACTCTGAACAATGACTAACAAACCCAAATCCCAATAAATCAACAAAAGTCAAGTTAAATAAAATTCCATGAGTATACAAAGTCACAAGACTCAGAAGCTCTGTGGAAAACAAGAGAAAACAACACATAAAAGAGGACAAAATGATGATTTTAGCCTCTGCTTTCAGAAATGAGTGACAAATACTGAAGTATTTAAATGGGAATACTAAATGTATAGCTGCTTCAAATATGAATATATGCATCAAACAGACAAAAATATGAACAGATGGAAATAGATACTTCATTAAAACAAAGCAATCTATTGACTCAGGGATTAAACAGATAGTCAAAAATTTTGATAGAATCAAAATATATTTTTGATTGAATCAAAATACTAATATTTTTGTTTAAAGGGGCAGTGAGACTGAGTTTTTCAGGAAGGGTTGAGGGGGAATGATCCAGACTTGTTAAGATGCGAGACTTAAGAATATACTTAGAAGAACATATAAACCTGGGGTAAATTTGGTAAAATACAAAAGAACTACCAAAAATACAGGCTACAAAACTCAGCTTCCTATTATACTACATAGAAAATGATTTCAACTAGAAAATAAAGCTTCTGCACAGGATAGGCAAAAGATAGACTACCCAGGTTATGTTGCAAGGATATCCACTTGAGAGACTCAACTTTAAATCTATTTATTTTCCTCTTTACTAACTCAGCAGAAACAACCCTGATAACTTAGTCTTGTATCATCAGCTACCTTCATAACACAGACTAGAACTGGAGTGTGATGCCAAAACAAGTCTGGAGGAGCACAAGTGGAAAGTAAATCTCAAATCTTCACCTGGGCATTCACTGCAGAAGTCTGCTACAAACTAAGAACTTGGTGGGAAAGATGGTGACTTAAGCAAATCAGATCCATTAATTGACAACAGGATTGATGCTGTTATGCCATCTGAAATAAAGTAAATGCAATGAAAGACTATCAATCAGGATGCCCCTGCCTGCAATGAGGGTTTATTCATTCCAATGTACAAGGCACATGGTACACCGTGCTCTCAAAATTCTCATAAGTCATCTTCAAAAAAATAAAAAAGGAAAGAGAAGCTCTCACACAGAGCTCGCAGTGAAAGCTGACAGAAAGGCACCGTCTCCTGTAACATATTGAGGTACATATCAAAATGATTCTTTCATCTTAAGTACCTGCTGTTCCATCCTGAAAGAAGAACATTTGCTAAGAGCCAGTTACAAATGTGTTCTGCTGAAAATCAGATGACTGATGAGGAGGAGCTGCAACAGCCTTTAAATCAGAAGTGGCAGGAAGAAAAGACCACACGTGAAGGCAGAGCTTGAACTTCATTTATGAATCAGTCAATACATGACATGCAAATAGCAGGAGACTGGACCTTATGAACAGGAAAGACCCTTTTAAATCCTACATTCTTGAAAAAAAACGGGAATGTATAAAGCCAAATTTCACTCAGAACAGTCAAACATTACTCCCTACAGACACCACCTGAGAAGCACTGATCCAATGTAGCCTAATTATTAGTCAGGAGTTACATTACAACCAACCAACCACCGCTGAAAAACTGACAAACACATCACCAGATGACAGAGCAAACTGAGAAGCAAACTGCTGTAGAGCCCAAATTTACATGCTTCTCCAAACACTAGGAAATAACAGAGCTAACGTATCACAGCTCAACAGAAAGTGGGGAAACAAAATAAAATTAAGTCAGACTCAAGATTCGCACACGTGGCACAAAACCAGAGATAAATGGATTTTTTTGGGCTTCAGGGTGGGTTTTATTCCTTCTCCACTGGCCTTCTATTGAACTTTTTCCAGAATACTGACACCTAACCCAGAAAAAACAGGAAATCCTTCAAATGAGGGGCCAAAAATTTCACTTCAGTGGAAATCTAGACAACCTTTTAGGCCACAGTCTACTAAATATTACTGTTTCTGACAAAAAACCTCCTCCAGTTTGGGGGTGGGAAGGGAAGAATTAAAGAGTTATTTGGAAAATATCCTTGAGTGGTACCATTTGGTTTTTTATGGCAGGTCTCTACCCTATTAAAAACACCTAGAAAGACAACACCTAAGATTTAAACCAGCTGTAAACCAAAGTCTCCAAAGCAAACACATTGTTTACTTCCCACTCTCCAACCAGTTCCTACAAATACAATATTTTTGGCCACTATCACCTTGCCAGGGTGCTGGCTTTTCCACTGAAAACTTCTCCCCTTCTCTTTCAGTCTTTGTACTCTACCAAAAAAAAAAAAAAACAAACAAAAAAACCCAAACCCAGAAGTATTCATACCCACTTTCTAGTGAGCTGACTCATATTTTAAAACACAATGTCTTTTTTTTTTTTTTATAGTGGAATTATCACAGAAAGAATTAATATAGGAAAAGTTAAATAACCTACAGTCTTTTATAGGATTTGGGAAAAAGTAGGATGCCCTAATGGGGCAAAATTAACCAGATGAGATAGTGGCAGTATTGATCTCCTGCTGCACAGTTTGGTTTTGACACACTTTGCATGTGCTCCATGTCCAAAGATACGAGTGTCATAACTAAAGCCCTTTTTGAAAGCTTTGTCTTGAATGTTTCATTAAAGCGACCCTGAAAGAAGAAAATCTGTCTGAGAAGAAATCTCTCAGACATCTTTTTGCCCTGCCTGATCAAAGTAACATCACACAAAGAGGTTTTGCATTCTTCTAGAGCAGAAGTACAGCGTTTCTGACCCAACAGCCATCCCACCACTTAGCACAGTATAACCAAAAGGTTCTGTCTAGCATTCCTACACAGAAGGAAAGCTTTCTACCTGCAAAAGAGAATTATTGTGGTCTTGTAAAAGGCAAGTTAAAACTTTCAGTGCTTAGCTCACCACCTTTTCATTTCACAGTATCATGCGAATTGTTAATAAAATTGAAATATTTATCAATAGGATTTAGACACTTAATCGTGCTGAATATTATTTCTGTTTCTTATTGGAGTGTTGAATTGAAAAATAGCAATTTCCTCAGTAAATGTGGAAGGATTACACAAGGGCAGAGGTATTTTGGGAGATAATTCAGTAATAACGTTCAATTTTCTGAATAGCACTAATACATATGCCATAACATCACATTATTTGGACACTGCTCAAGCCAAGTAATACACATAAAATAAATAACAGACCTTAAAGTGTCTTTAAATACTGTGATTAATCTCTACTGTTATACTGCAATTTAAAGATACTGATTTACATACCTGTGATGTTTGGCCCTGGAACTTTGCAAGCTGAGTTGTTCTCATGTTTAAGGACTGACTCCTTGTGACTGTTGCTCCAGAAGATTTCCCATTAACCTTTCTTTCCAGATGGCAAGTTAGTAACAGCTTTTCTTCCAACAGAACAGCATCCCATGGATCTTCAGCAGTCATACTTGAAGCCCTCCCTCCATCATCCTCCGCCTTGCTTAAAGTCTCCACAGTGTCCACTTTTGGTTTACTCAGAGGATCCAAATCCAACCAGTCGAATTTACTGACATCCCCGCAGCTCTCCGAGGCTGGCAGGTTGGAGACTGCAGATTTTATGGCAGTCATTTCTAGGTCCGTGCTCGACTTCCCATTTCTCAGGAATTCCGAAGTGCTCGCGATTTTGTCAAACACTTTTGCCATTTCTGGTGTGAGTACTGGAGGGTATAAAGGTAGGCCTCCGTGTGGATGGAAAGGTGTGGTAGCTGCCAGTGGGTATGAAATGTATTGTGACTGTCTTGGAAGACCAAGATAAATAGGCTCTCTAGAGGGATAGGACGACATACTTGGATGGAATCCATTCTGAAATAGACCAGTCTGTTTCGTGTAAGAAGCTGAGGTGTAAATAGGAGGTAAAGTGCATGTCACAGGTGCTGGTATCCCAGGTGTCCACTGTCTCCTCTGACCCGCAGGCCCAAGATAAAATTGTGAAGACACAGATGGGCTCAAAATAGGACTTGCTGGTAACGTAGGTACTTTACTAGATTCAAAATTGTCATCCAGCAGCAGTTTCTCTAGTTCAGCATGAGTAAGCTTCTCTATGTCAATGGTACTTAGTTTATCTTCCATGCTCTTGGCATCAGACTCTGGAAACACCATGAGATCATGGTCCTGTTTGTTATGAGTCTGTGCTTTTTGTCTGGGGCTGCTTAAAGAATGAAAGGTTTGTTTATTACCAGCTACACCTCTTTCTTTCTGCATCTTGGCTAGTGCCTCAGCTTCCATCTGCAGTGCCTCCTCTTTGTCCACATCTTTTGACCTTGGGGCTGACAGAGAAGGCGAGGAGCGCTGTTTGAATCCATTGCTGCTGGATATCTGGGCCATGCCGCAAGAGCAGATGTCCATGTAAAGCAGCAACACTTCCCTTGCACCGGTTGTCCACCCTTGGCTTCAGAACGGATTTAGCAGACCTGAAAAGGAAATGAAACATTAGAAACACATGCAACAAATCATAACTGGACAACTACGAAGTCACACATCACCAGCTGACAAAGTTAAACATATCCTTCAGAAACCCAGGACATAAAATTTTAAAGAGACCAATTTTTATTTTTGGGGGGGGTTGGGGGCATGGGGTGGGGAGTGTCAAACTTAAAAAGAAGCTGCACAAATAAATTCACAGTATTTCAATTATGCAAGACTCATTTATTTTTCTTACTCTACCTACTGGTATTAGTAAGAACTCAGTTTCTTTTTGCACCACTAGACCCAAGACACACAAAAGCCACCCTCGGGTACGTAGCGGTTTTCAGACTTGAGCAGTTACACAGGTGCAGTCTTGGCAGTAGAAGTCGTTCTGAAGACTATACAAACACATCATTGATAAAGGACATTATCAAGAGGACTTCCACCTTACTTCAATAGATTACAAAACCAGACCTTTCAAACGGCTGTACCATGATTATAATGGTCATACTGACACTGAAGGACCTCTCTTCCCTTGGAAAATATTGTACTTTACCCTCTTAACAAGAAAAATAATGCTTATGAAATGATATTTCTTGGACAAGCAAAATAAGCTATTTAAGTACAGCTGCTCATTGAGTAATCTCTTTAACAGCCCTTTAAAGGAAGTGTCATTCACTACTAGGTAAGGGAAGAAACTCCAAAAGGTCACTTTTGCTTAATGCCACCACCGAGAAAATGATACTTCACATTTCTCCGATTCCAGTCTTGTGTTTAGGACTATGATACAACTTCCCACATTCACCACAATATCTACGCAGACTCTTTATTAAAATAACCTAGCAAGAGATTATCACAAGAACTGTGTTATTTTTCAGCATTACTTCTCCTTTATTCTCCAGCTTTTGCACACAGGCGGGTCAGAGCCGAGCCCAGGAGATAAGATGTCTTCCAGCAACAGCCAGTATGTACATCAAGCAGCAAGATAAAAATCAGGAATAATGAGTTTCTGCTAGGAGGGTTACATAATCAGCAACCCTCATTAAAACACAGTTTCACTGAGCTACATGAGCCTTATAGATGCAAATCATTCTGAGTTTAAGTCATGCAACAATCTACAAATTAAGAATTCTCTGCAACAAATAATGCAGATAACTCAAAATTATTTATGTTCCTTTTCAATTCACTCCCATTAGAAGGGTTTAGATTTTTAGACTGGGGATTTTGCCCTCCTTGAATCATACCAGAGATGTGCTTCAAACAAAGTGACTGTATTTCTCTGGACTCCCCACACAGACAGCAAGATTCTTAACAGATTTATAACAGATTCTTTAAATTCTTTAAGTCTGGCCAAGTTTTTGTTTTATCTACTTCATTTCAATGGCTTATAGTGTGAAGCACAGACATCTTTATAAGAGGTTCTATACATTTCAGCTCAGTCTGAAGACAAATCCAAGTGAAACCCTTCAAAAAGCAAGATTAAACCAGAAATGACATTACAGTTACCAAGACAAGACTTAAACAAAAGAGGGTGTCTTCAGAAAGGCTGAAACAATGACAGACTAACAGAATTATAAAACTCTGAAAACCACACAGCTCAAGTCCTGGGGCATAAAGTCTTAAGAAGGAGCTTTGGAAGTTACAGGTATGAATCCATTCCACAGGATAATTATATAAATATTCAACACAGACAAAGTCTACAGAAAAAAACAGACACCAGATCCTTTTCTGTACAGTTATGAAGCTGCAGAGTTCAACACCCAATAAAGCCATAAATATCACACTAGGAAGAAGTCTTGCCCTGTCTGCTGCCTATCTCCAGAGCTCAGCACAAAACACAATCAGGGAATCAATTAAAAAACCCCAAAACTATTTTGCTGGGCTCCCTTGTAGACAGTGAAGGCCTCTGGTCCCATTAAGAGCACACTGTGGCATTCAATTATTTACTATGCTCCTGTTAGCAGGACAATCATACTAAAACTTCTCCTGAAGACGTACTGAACATTTTCTAGATGGTCTAAGCCTACTAGCCACAGATAATATCCTAATGAGAATTCTCATATGCTTGACACCACCTTTTTAGACTGTCTAGAAAGCTAAGCCGGCTTTAATCTCTTCATTAACTTACAGCTGGTTAAAACTGCTGTCAGATTTTTAGATGCAAGAACACCCCGACTTATGAAGTCCTCTCAAGAAATCTTACTCGGCTTTTCCAAGAAGCAGCAGCCTGAGGTAAGTGCATTTTGCAGTTTTCACAGTCTTGCTGCTGCCTAAGGATTCTAAGAGCAGCAGGACTTTCTCCTGAACTTTACTCAAAAAAATAAAATAGAATCATACTTTCCGAGACTATTCAGAACTGCTTGGGCTACAACTTAGAAGGTTATCAATGCATTCAGGTGCTGCTTGATAATTACAAGTGATTTTTTCTTAAGGAGATGAAAAAAAAAAAATTTATGGTCTTCAAAGCATTTATATATAACAACAGCCAGCTCTACAAAAAAAAAGAAGCCTTATTTTTCCTGCTGAAATCGACGGCCTTGATCTCCGTATCACCAAGCAGTCTCCTGCTCACAAGGAGAGTCACTGTTCCACAAAGTCACAACTGCAGATAAACACACATTCTTCAGCTCTCAGAAACATGGTACACAGCTACCACAGCACCTTCATTCACAACATCTGGAGAATCCCAGTCACTCGATAACTGCTTGTTTATTTTACAATTTCACATTACAGTGCTGTATTTCAGTCAGTGTATGACAGCACACTTGCACTGACAAATCCAGTGACTTCTAGCATTCAAGACAGATGGTTATTGTTAGTGGTTATCTGAAAAATTGAATTTTAGCCTTATTCTTTGCAAGACAGCCTCATCAACATACATGCACTTAATTTGATTGCTGTATTTAAGTCCTGTCCTTGGGAAACGTGTAAAGTCAGTGCATAAATTTCTGTCAAGTTTTATAAGCAGACTGCATGGGTTTTTTTCAAACAAACATTTTGACATTAAAAAAACGGATTAAAAAAATCAGATAAAATTGCAATAGTTTTGGTGAAACTTTATCCTGCATGCCAGTTCTAAACAGTAAATTTACATAACACATCAGAAGAAAAGCTCCCTAGGCATAAGCATGATTAAAACCCTGACAGACCTCCTTTTAAATGCTAACCATGCAGCATCAGTTAACTTTTTTACGAAAGTTTAGCTTCACTTTGAATCTCTCACTTTGCAGCCATCTAAGTTCAAAGGCAGGGAGTGAGCAGAATTTAAATTTCTCCAACATGTACAAAGAGAAGGGCAAATTCCACTAGGATCATCTATCACCAGGGAACCCCTCAAACACTCTGAAAAATAAGTTTCAATTCAAATCCTGGAATCCTGAACAATTACTGACCAAGCCATAGGAACTCACCAGAAGTTTGCAACAACTGGAGGCCATTGAAGACCCAGAAGTGATCCTTACAGAGCTAGGACTGTTCTCATCTGAACTGCTGCACACTATTTTAAGTAACAGTAATAATCAGTTTTCAGCTGTCAATCTGTTCACCTTCAAGAGCGCTCCTCTTGCCAAGCACTCAGAGAACGTGAGAAACATTTCATTTATTTTTAAAGGAAAGCCAGAAGCAATTGAAGAGATTATAACAGAAATTCAGAAGTGATAAAACAATTCCCTACACCACTTACTTGCCCCTAACTTTGAAATTAAACGGGCACATTCATGCTTTGGGTGAAGTCGCCACATTTCCACTCCCCTCGCAGTATCTCACCTCTTTCCTTTAAAAGCAGGTCTAAAACCTCAACCACACAATTTATCTACAGCCCTGACCAAGGGTAATCTGCCCCTTGCAGTCAGATTTCATTAACTTGAAGCAATATTTCCTTTAGCTATTCAACCAGTTGTGATCAGACAGGAGTCTGCAGAGCTCTTTGGCTCCAGTCTAGCGGAGTTTCTGTTAGAGCAACACTTCCTGGGTAACAACTTTACATAAATGTGTTTAGAGCCTAAATTTGATTACTCAAGTACCTGTGTATTGTTATCTAATTTTGAGTATTGCATATCATTCATTATTTCAGAGGAGTAAAATACTCTTTCAAAAAAAAAAAAGCAGCAACGAAACTTACTAATAATCAAGAACCAAGAAACTGCAAGATGCCTGACCATCTCCTTCAGATCAAAGCCTCTACATGGAATGGAAACTAATTTTAAACCAGATTTTCACTTACAGAGGCTTACATTAAAAAAAGTCCTACATATGCACTAGTCTAGCAAATACATAATGTGGAACCAGGAAGAATTTTCTTTCCAATAAGGAATTTATAATTTTCTGGTAAGAAGCTTCAGGGAACCAATACAGGACATTACATCCCTACCAGGACAAAGACTCCCAAAATGTAAATTAGTTTCCTATCTTAATGAGCAAGGGATGACTTCATCAGACATAAATCGTTTTACCTTAAGCAGAGGTAATCTCACCATCTGCTCATGTACACGTTAACATTCTTCTCTATTTCAGATGACTTGCACAGCTTTCTTTTCAAAAACACCCAAGGCTTGTAATATCCTATTTATAATTTGTTCTACTCAAGCACAGAACATATTATTTGGTAATTTCTTCACAAGAAGGACTTTATAGCTATCAGAAATCAGTGCACATGAATTCCCTGGAGTCCAAGCACTAAATACAGAAGCAATGATAAGAAGTCAGGCCATTTCCTGCATTCCTTATAAAGTAAGGCCCTGGTATACACTAGCCAGCGCTTCCTCAAAACAAGTGCAATTTTCAAAGTAACTTTGAGGTTGTTTTGCCATTAAATAAAACAAAAATAAAAATATTTGAAGCATTTGCCTCACATTGAATCACAGATAACTTACGAATTAACAAATCTTGCCTGCATACCAGAGGCAGTAGCAGTTTTATGGGAAAGCAGGGAAAACTTAGCAAAATACGACAGCAGCAATATACTGTGGAAAATACTAATCATCTGCAAAGGAATTCATAGCCAGACATTTGCCACAGCAGGAAAACTCCTTTGCAAAAAAAAGAAAGAAAAAAGTCACAAGAACTTTGATGTTCAGAAGCCCTCTCTGCCAGACGCATTCAGATTGCTACAAACTGAGAAAAAAACCGAACACATACTCATGACATCACTTCTTGAAGTAAGGCTGTTATTTTTTAAAAATACTGTTAGGTTTAAACTGGAGGTTTCTCAATAACAAACAGTTCTGAAAGGTCGGTGTTAAAGCTATACAGCTCTATCACACTATCCTTCCACTAAAAACTCAGTAGCTTCTTTAATCCAGTCATTTTAGCAAAATGAGCAAGTGCCCCCTTACAGATGAGATTAACACAGTTAACAAGAAAACTGAATCCATTTTGTCTCAGTTCACATCTACAGAACCTTCAAAGGCAACTTCACTAGCTTAAATACAGGTGCAATTTTTAACTGGGCACAAACCCTGAACCAACACTCACTTCATTTGTTTTGCTCAAATCATTCAAATCCTAAATGCCTAAGCAGGAACTGCATCTCTTAACTTTGATTTGGAAATTTCATTTACATCTAAAAAAAGTACAGTTTCATCACAAAACCTTTGATCTCGAGGGCTAGGCAAGAATAGGATGTTTCTAGCGCTAGAACAGGAAGTCTCAGCCTTTAAGGTCTTTCAACATCAGCAACAAATCCCTTGAAAAATCCAACCTCAGCTGTTTCAGTGCTTATAAAAATTTATGAACTATTGAAACCGATTTTCACCCAGGACACTGTGCAGAGGATCATTAGTAGATACAGCATACTTTGTAGCTGCTGTAACTTTGAATCCTCAGGCTTTGATCAATGTTTCTAGAGAGACAAAGCATGGATGCATTTGTCATGATGTTCCAGCCAGATCTCAGTGAGGGCAGCTACAGATACCTACAGATCATGTGTTTCCCATTGCCACACTCTTCCCCTGCAATGGTTTGCACCACTGGCCACTGCAAGCCCTTCCATCAGTAGATGTGGAATTATGCAGATTTCGTACAGCAGGTTTGCAAGGTTACTCAGCACATTTCTGCTATTATACTCCTCCCCTCAGGTTTTGAACCTAACCACCATTCCATTTAAGCCTGTTAAAGAGATGGAGGTCGTAAAGACAATTGAATTCCATAGAAGTGTCATAAAAACAAAAACCCTGGCCCTGCCAAGAACACTGGCTGTCACAGCTAGAATAAATCTGTAGTATGAGCTCATATAACCGGGCACTGCGGACTTATCACCAGGATAATCTTTCTAAATGATTGAACCATGGCAAGAAGTCCTTCAAGCCAGCCAGCGGAAGACACAAATCAACAGGAAACTTGGTATCAGTTTCATCAGCTGAAGAACTACCCACCAAACTTTGCATCTCTCTATTCTGTTCTCAGCTCTCTAACAGCATCCTGCTGTTCTGTTCCCGCCCAGTATTTCCTGGATGCAGGTACCAGAAAAGAGCAAGAATGAAACTGATGGCATCCCAGGCTGTTTCATTCTGATGCACTTGGCCAAGATAGTTTTTTCCATGCCTTAAAGCCAAGCTTATTACCCACATTGTTTGACAAAGGCTAGGAATTCCAGCTCTGTTGCAATGTCTCTCCTTACAGAATAATGCTTTCAATTCCACTCCTCTTGTTTCAAAAGTCTGCCTTTAAAAACTTTGTACTGGTTCCCTTGCTTTACAGACACCTCTTAAGTTGTGCTTTTCTCCACGTCACCCTGATGTTCACAGTCCCTCCACCAATCCCACTTTTCAAAGGCTGCTTGAAAACACTCACGCAATACAAACTTTCATAGAAAAATCAATATTAGCTGCTGGCTTACAGGGAGGCTTTTTCCTATTCTTTAAGCGAGGTCATTGCCCCAAATATTTTGATTCCCCAGCTGAGTAACTGGTGCAGTAATTCTTGATTTGCAAAGTAATTTTATTCTGGAATATCACTTTCATGGAACAGTTAAGACTGGAAGGAGCCTTAGTTATTCATGCAGTGTAGGGCCTGACCCCAGTAGAGGATGACAAATTACCTGGAGCATGTAGCTAAACCAGTACTTCCATCAATCCCAATCCCAGTGGTACTATGCAGAAGACAGACATTTTAAACTACATGTCCAATTTCATCAAAACCATAGAAAGTGTCCAGTGTGGGGAGAACAGAGAAAGAGGAAAGAAACGTTTGTGCTGCCTGCTTTGATTACCACAACAGAGATGCCCAAACACCTTCCGTATAGTTCTATAATATTCTGCAGCATAGACAGAGGACCATATTAAAATCCCAATTTTTCCTAAATCATGTGCCTGAAGTAAGCCCTGCAGACATCCTCCTAATGCCACAAAACATTGAAAACACAGCAAAATGCAGGAGGCTCATGAATCAAGGTACACTGGCTGTTAACACAGGAGATGAAAACAACCCTCCCCCACAGAGATCCTATTTTACTCCCTGTGCAGCAGTGCACCATATACACCTTCAACAAAACATCATCAAAAACATGCACGGAGAGGAAACACTGACACCTCAGCTCTGGCCCAGACTTAACTCTGTATCACTGTATTAGTATCACCCTACCAGCCTAACCTAATGCAATTCTGCTGCAGTAGCCAAATTATTTCCACCACTTGCTTCAGCAGCTGAGTTTCCCCTCAGGCAGGAAACTTGCACAGTTTCAGTTCTAACCAGCAGATGCTTCTTTCACACACCTCATATTCATAGGAGATGGAGCAGAACTGCTGATTACTAACTGACAGAACAAACGCACCGTTCACGTGTACCCCCACGCTTTATCCATCACAAAATACTAAACGCTTATTACATGCATTGATTCAATGATTACGTGGTTTGTTTGGGTTTGTTTTTTTCTCTACACAGGTAGAGAACTGAACAGGGTGGCTACACTCAGACCAAAGGTTCATTTCATCGTTATCTTGTCTCTAAAGGTGGCTTTGGACATGCAAATAGGAAAAAGCTAAACCAACACAAACACTTCCTCAAAATACCCTTCTAGTCTCCACTAATTTGCCACTCGAGTACTTCCTGAATCCTGAGGTAACTTCTCTAAGATTAAGACTCTTGATGGACTTTTTCATCAGGAATTTGTTCAGATGGATGCTGCACTCCAATAAACTTCCAGCTCTCACCTTGTAACTCAGCACAGTCACCACGCTCTGCTCTTCTGTTGTGACTACAACCTAAGCAGAAACTGGATCAGTTATTGATGACCTGATCGTGATCAGTCCCCTACAAACATCAACTACAAGTCTGAAACCTACAAGCTCAATTATTTCCTCTGGGTCACAACACACTAACCAACCTCTAGATCTGAACCAGGGACATTCCCTTAGCACAAACCCCACAAGTGTCCTCACGTACTACACACTGCAAGTTATGGCTGGGTTTTGTAAGCGATGTTTTGTTTGTAACTTCAAATTACAAGTTACATGAAACATGCAGACATACCTTCACCCTCTACCTCCATTTCTTCCCTCTGAAGTGACCATCACCTGGAACAAGCTTAATCTAAGGAAATACTTTCAGGCTGCATTTCTGCAAAGTTATAGATTGAAGTAATACTTCTCGTAACTTTTTTTTTATGTGAGCTTTGACGAAAGCATTTCAATCTAGAATTTTTATAGCTTAAGTGAGGTTTATCATTACTGGCAGGCTTTGAAACATTTCCTCCTTCCCTTCCCTTTCCAGTATGGAAACAACTTCACCCTTCTTCTCACAAACTTACATCACACCAGCCTCCTCACCGACAAAGGGGCTGGATGATGCTGTATTAGATGACTGATTTTACTGACCACGGTTGATAAACACTGAACCCTGGTTCTGGTAATTAATTACACATCCACATCTTCTACTTAAAATAGAACAATATGTTTACACAGCCACACATCCATAAAAAAACCAACTTACATTTGTGTAATACTCCCATTTTTAAGCTTGTTGTATTATCCTAAAAATAAATAAACACCAAGTAATTCCTGTACTGACTACAGACACTAAAAGGCAATACTTCTAAAATAAAAATATGGAAGATCATCACCTGAATGTCACAAAGACTGACCTTAAAACATGTACTGACATGAAAACACGTACTATATTTTATGAATTTTAGTCATGTCAGTGTTAGACTTACACTGGTCTACCCACCAGTGCTGCTTTACTGCAATTTTTGAAGCTCCCATAAGGCAGCCTTAAGATTATTCGAAAGACAAACAACATGCAATCCCGCTCTAATAAAATTCAAATCTAGCATTCTTTTTTCTAAATAACCCCATACCGTCTGGTTTTGGTCCCACATCAAAGCCTAAGACAACAAAAAAAAAACCCCTCCAAAACATCACCTCAGTATTTTTATTTCTTAAACAGCATTTTAATCCAAGTGTCTCCAGCTAGGCAGTAAACACAACAGCAGCACTGAGTAAGAAGTATCACCAGTTTCAATTTAGTCTGAGAAGTAAGAAACAAAGGAATGCAAAATGAGAAAGTATTCTCTTTTACTTGACATTTTGAAATGCATCATTTTTCATTTAAGGCATTCAATTTTCTTTCTTGGTACACAGAGAGCTACTCAAACTGGATAAAAATAACTAAATCATCAATTTTAAGTACAATGATTATATGTACTGATGAACCTTTACATTTGAGTTCTCAGTGATGACAGTAATAACCCAAAGGAAAGAGGAAACTCAAGTATCTAAATCAGGATTACAACTGCACTGTAATTAAGACAAATTTTTTATTTTATTAAAATCAATCAAAATTTAAAATATTTCTTGAGATTTCCTTTTTATTTTTTATAAACAAGCCTCTTTAAGGGACGTAAAAGAATGCAAAATAAATTGGAATGTAAAAGCACATTCAAATACAGCACAATATTTAAGAAGATGGGACTCTAAATAACCTATTACTTGGCCGGTTTGTGGTCCCCTCCCCAAAAAGGTCATTTAACTTCAAGTATTTGTCACTTCTGCCTGTGTTTTCTCCCTCTGCCTTTATCTTCTATGCAACTTACTTTCACTGTTGCCTTACTCTTACCAGTTTTGCTCCAACTTGCTTTTACAAAAAACCAAACACAATCTCAAAAGACAAACACTGGAACTTGCTGGGAATTATAATCCCTTTCTCCCCCTCCAACAAATGTGCTAAGTGAGGCCAGTTTAAGTAACTTCTCTTCCTCCCAGATGCATAAGGAAAGTTTTTTACAGGCCTACTCTCGGTTTTGGGGGAATGAAGCACAAAACGGTCTTCAAAGCCAACAAAGCCAAATAAAAAATAGTTTTGTCTGTCTGATTTCATTTCCCCTGCCCCATTTCTGCTTCCCCTTTGGATTCTTCATAAATCATCCATCACTACTACTCCTGAGCACAGCTTATACTCAAAGCAAGTATTGCACAACGCCTTGTACAAACATCAGACATTTTTTCTTATATTTTCAGTTCCCTTTGGGAAGAGATCTGCATTAAACATGCAATGTTATTAGCTAAAACTTGCATCTCTCCTCTACCCCAGATCAGTTTAACTGTGCTGTGCTCTAGTATCAGACTTGTAGTAAGTAATAGTAGAAATGAGTAGAAACACCACCAGAATCTCTTTTCTTCCAAAAGCTTTTGTTTTGACTGCATCTTGCTACCACATCCTTTCCCCAACAACAGCATAGCTGACGTGGGAGATTACTTGTACTAACAAAGGCACAGGTATACCTTTTTTTATTGTGTTGATCCAGAATAATAAACTAGATTGAGCAAAGAACAGCAAGGCAGTCACAAACTTCCATGTATCACTAGAAATATCGGCAAAGCAGAGCTGTTTAGGGATCAGCTTAGCACACATCCAACTTCTCTGGAACCACAGCAACGCACCAACCTGGGGCGGGCGAACCCACTCCAAAGCCAACAAGAGGATGAATAAAAAGGAAATGTAAACCTGGTGGGTCTCTGCAGCGACCGCCAAGGTGCCCCCTACGCTGGGCACCTCCCGGGCTCCCCGCTCCGTGCCGGTGACAGCTCCCTGCCACCCCAGAGACTTCACCCCCGGGTCCAAAATGCACCTCCGGCACCTGCGGAGCGCGGGCAGCCCCTCCGGACGGCTCCGCGCCCCGAGCGGCGCCGCTCCAGCGCTCCAGACACGCAGTTCCCGGCTGGAAGCACTTCCCGCAGGCAGCGCCGCCGCCGCCGCCCGGCTCGGGGAGCCCGCACAGCTCCGGGAGCGGGACGGGCCGTGGGGGCAGCGCTGCCCGGCCCCGGGCCCGCCGCTCGCAGGTGCCGCCCGGCAG
>VXBT01010125.1:799190-843304 GCA_013400235.1 Oriolus oriolus
AATTGCACAACCGCGGGGAAAACTTGGGCAGGAGACTCGACGGGTTTCACTAGAAAGGGCGCAGCTTATCAGCATTACTGTCGTAGAGCCAAAGAATGGTTTGGGTTGGAAGGGACCTTAAAGATCATCCAGTTCCACCCCTGTGCCATGGACAGGGACACTTTTCACTTGACCAGTTTGCTCAGAGCCCCATCCAGCCTGGCCTTGAGCACTGCCAGGGATGGGGCTTCCACAGCTTCTCTGGGCAACCTGTTCCAGTGCCTCACCACCCTCACAGTAAAGAATTTCTCAGTATCTGATCTAAACCTACTCTCAGTTTGAAGCCATTCCCCCTTGTCCTGTCACTACATGCTCTTTTAAACAGTCGCTCTTCATCTTTTCTGGAGGTTGCCTTCAGGTAGTGAAAAGCTGCAGTTGGGTCACCCTGAAGCCTTCTCCTTTCCAAGCTGAACAATCCCAACTCTCTCAGCCTTTCCTTGTAGGAGAGATGCTCCATGCCTCTAATCAACTTGGTGTCCTCCTCTGGACTAGCTCTGGCAGATCGCTGTCCTTCCTGTGCTGGGGACCCCAGAGCTGGCCACTTCTTACTGTACTGTTACTATAGTACCCCTGGAAAAGCTCTGGAAAGTACCCCAGTGCCAGGCTGGCCACTGGACTCAGAAATAATTCCAAAAGCAGGAAAGGTTGAGATATGCCTCTAGAGAGGTAACATTTTTTGCTGAAATGAATATGGCTAAGGCTTTCAAAAGAGTTTGCATTTGGCAACACTATTTAGTAAGCCCGTAGGAGAAAAAAGCCATTGTTGTTCGACTTACAAGTATTTGCTAGGGAAAGATAACATTCAGTTGTTTCAACATGAGACCATCACAGTATCAACAGTGAAGTGCCTGTGCACCCATGGTATCAAGTTCAGTGTGGAGGTTTGTTTTGTTTTGGGGTTTTTTGTCATTTTGTTTTCTCTCACTGTCAAGAAAAGTCCTGTAGCTGACTCAATATTGGTGCAGCTCTACTCTGAATTCTGAAGTGACTGTCCCTCTTCACCAAATAGAGCAGCACAGGGAAGATTCCTACTGTAAAGACTGGATAGGAGCCACTCAAAAACTTTGAAACCGGGTTGTGTTGTAACCTGTATGGACCTCTGCTTAAAACTCCCAGAAAGTTTATGGGAGAAGCTCACATTTCTGTAAGCACTTAAGATCCTGTTATGTTTCTTACTGTCATTTGCTACACAGTGATCTCGTACAGTCACGGTGCCACATCCACCGTGGGCCACAGATTAGTAACCTGGTTACATACAGTACCTCCTAACTGTGGTCAACTGTCTACCCTTTTACTTGCTTCTATAATCTCTAGGATGGTAGCAGTATTTTGTTTCAGAATAAAAAAGATAATTATGTAAAAAAGAATAACTTAAGTTTAAATAAAATGTGTTGATGTAGAGCAATGTGAATCTCATTCACTTCCAACCAAGACAGTTAACATAAAGAAAAGGGGGAAACAAAAGTATAAATTAATATTGCCTGTTTAAACTTACATTAGCAATTGGATGCAAAGGCATCTGATGTAAGTTTGTTGTAACACTACCTGAGATACCATTATTTGTGTCTGAAATTATATTCAGAAAACCCCACTGGGCAAATAAAACCAAGCAACAACAAGAAAAATAATTATTTTTTAATAATACTAAGGCGCAGTTTGCATACCTTGGCTGTGTAGTACTGGTAGTGCTGCTGACGTAAACTTTCTGTTCATATAAGCCAAATTAAAGATTTTCTGTCAAAAACTGCCCCCCTGCCCCCCAATTATACATACATAACTGAAATTGCAGTCATGAAAGAGGAGAGCAGGTAATAAAAAATGTAAAATATATTGACTCAAGTGTCAGAGGTGTGGAAATATTGACGCAATACTTCTAGAGCTGTGCTGACTAAACAAATGCGCTTTACATAAGAAAGATAAAATCATTTACTGTTAAGTTTGAGGCTGCTATCAGGGCTTCCTATGATTTGAACTCCTGTGCAGAGGTATTTGATCTAGCGAGGTATTGTGCCCTCAGTTATTTGATTGCTCAGTAAGCAGAAGAGATTTCTCACAAGTTCCTGTCAGATACGTAGCAGACACGAGCCTTTTGGACGGGGGTGTGCTTTTATGTAGATAAAGTCATGACCAGGTTCTGATGGCAAACCAAATTAAATCAGAGTCCAAACTCATGTTACTTACAATAGTTCTTGCTCTTCCATACTGTGTGTGATTTGGAAGAGCGAAAGAAACTGCATTTCATTAGAACCATTTAAATCATATTCAGTTGTAAATATTATTCTTTCTCATAGGTAATTCGAGAGAAGTGTAGACTCTTTCAACGATTGCATTTCTCCTGCTGTTCTTTATAAAACTAGAATGGGATGTTGATGCATATTTTTGTTACTAAGCAAGTAGAAATCAATGGGAATTAGCAAATTGTGAACATAAATCTCCTTAGGCAGCTATCATTAAGTGCCAAAATATTTTTCAATCTGGCTCCACATCATTAGATCTAGATTTATTCTGGATAACTATTTTGTATTTTTTTCGAACAGGGAAAAAGGTGCCTTGGACTCCTGGGGCATTCAAGGCTTACTTTAGCATCATCACTTGTTGACTAGAGCAAAATGCATATTGTTAGAATAATTGAAGTACTTTTTGATTTGAGTTAGAGTTTGAGCTAATTCATTGTTCGTATGTAGTAGCACGTTGGAGGTTGCTTTTTACGTCAGCACTGGCAAAATTGCCATTCGCGTTTATGACAAATGAATTTATGAGACTCCAAGTGTACTGTTGTATTATGTTCTGTGTGGGAACTGAAATTAGAGTGCAGGAAGCTATATTTGTAGCAGTAATATATTTCTTTAATTTGCTTTTGAAGTTGATAAGATTTTTATCAAGTGTACATTGAATTCAGTACAAGTTTTTGCTTGACTATTGGCTTCATAAATCTTTTTCTAAGCCAGCCTTGTTGGAAAGAATTAATAAAACCAAGCAAGTTGCTTTGAAAAACAAGCCTAATATTTCAACATTCTTCAGGTAGTAAGGTAGCTTTGTAGACAGTGATATTTATTTTTTTGAAGCAAGGATAGGGAAATTCCTTGGAGGCAGGTAATATTATAAATATGTATATGTATTTGTGTGTATGCACACAGGTTTTTAAATGATGAACCATTAACACTGCAACAAGAAGAAAAAAGGTTTTCAGACTTCACTTAGGACAGAGCTAAGCATGTGTAGCAGCAGACATACAATTTGCTTCTATGCCATCTTTATTTCTGGACATAGTTGTGTTGTTTCATTATATTATCCTATCCTGTATGTGGTTTGAACATAAAATTACTCTTTCCCACTCAAGCATTCATAGTTTGTGTTACTATTGGATGACTCATTTAATAAAACAGCTGAAGTGCATTTTTTAAAAGGAGGTTTTTTCAGCAAATGTTGTACTAGGCATGGTCGAGGCATGCTGTCTTTCCTGGGAAGCTGAAAAAAGCAGCTGTTCCAGCAGCCAGCTTTTAGTTATAAAGAGAATTAAGCAGCTCTAGTGCAGTGAAAATGTAACAAATACAACTTAAAAGAATTTAAGTCAAGTAAAGAGGATGAGAAAAAAGAATTCTGCTTTTTTAAGCCTTTATGTACTTAAATAATACTGTTTAGTATAGAACTATTTACATGCAAGATTAAAAGGCTTCTTGAAAAAATAAGGAAGGTCTCCTGGTGCAGAGAACTGAGTGGGATGTGCTTTAACAAAAGATGAGGACAGCATGACCAATGTGAAACCTGTTGGATATTGGCCAGGAAAAAAAAGCAACATCTGAATCATGGGGTTAGTGACCAACATTGACAGAAGAGAAAAAAAAAATACTTGAAGGACAATGAAACTTTATATATATATATAAAATTATATAGCAATAATAGCTGGCTTGTAATAGTTAATAGCTTGCATATTAACTTCTAAAAGGATCAGTTTTCATTTGGGAAGGGAAGGGTGCAGGTGTTGCTGTGTTTTGAGCATTAGCTTGTAAGGAGAAAGCTATTGCAGCTTGTAGCCGTTTCCCTTTGCATGTCATTTCCTGCTCATGTCTTCAAGGAGCAACCTCAGTGTAGGGCCCTGGTGACCAAGTGAAGAGACACCCTCACCACAACCAGCAGTTTAGCTTAACAGAGTGAGTGCAAACAGGTTTTTCCACTTGCTTCTCAAAATTGCTGCCGAATGTCAGCTGTGCTTATGCCAGATTAACTCATTGGACAAGCAGCATGAAGAAGATGCATTAACTATTGTTTCATGAACTTTCATCATTGCTGAAGGTATGATAGCTTAGGGTGTCTGTGGAGCAAGTGCTCCTGAAAAAACTGGGAGGAACTGACACTGGTGTTTCCAAATACAGAATATGGCAGAAGAATAATCTGGTTTTGCCTAATTTCAAACATTTAATGTATGTTTTTTTAGGATTCTGTAAGCAGATCAATTTATAGTTTTGCAAATAATTTTTAAAGAAATGGAAAAAGCCCATGGAATGAAATATTTTCTGTTTAAACTGTGATACGTGGACAGGTACATCATCACTGTTTCAGAGAGGTGAAAACAGATTCAGGATGCTGGGTGACTGGAGCAGACCGATGAGGGAATACTTTACATCTCATTCTACTACTGACGGTAGAATATTCTTAGAAAAATAAAAACCAGTAGATATATTTTATCTGTTTCCTGTTTTTTTTGGTAATTCAGCACTGCCTGTGAAGGTTGTTCATTTCTCCAGTGTACAGCATAAAAATAGGAAGTCACATTATGGTCATGACTGTAGAGAACATTACTGTTGCCCTGCACATCTGTACTGTGTCTCACACAGATTTAATTACTTCCATATCAGATAGAGCAGGCACATGTGAAATTTATGAATAGGTGGGTTTGTTTCTGTATTATATGAGTCCAGATTTATGTTTTCATTGCCCATCATGGTACACATGGGGTTGGCAAGTGCACATGTGCGATGTGACATTTACAGTGTTGTGCTGTCTTGCATCATAACCATCCACTGAGCTTCTACATGTGCAGACACTGCATCCTGATATCACTATATGGTTTTGCCTATCTCAGTTTTAGAAACTTTGACATTGGGTGTTACTTCTTTAAAAATATTTGTGCTTTGCTGGGAGGGTGATGGAGACGTCAGTACCTGCATGATGCTGGTTTCTGGGCAATGGATGCTATGTTAATAAAAAGTAATTTTTGGGTTTGTATTATAACACCTGGCAGCTGTATAAAATAGGTGTTTAGCAGCTTGTGTTACTGTTGCTGAAACAAACTTTAGAAGTAGCATTTTGTAGTTACCTTTCAAAGCCTGTAGCTCTTTATAATTCAAATGTTCAATCCTGTTTCACTGACATTGATAGGAATTTGTGATTAACAAATTATCAAGGTTGCTGGCAGGCAGCCTGCTGCTTTTCTTTTCCAGTTGTATTTTTCTGTTCATACAAGTACATTGGTGTCTCTGTTTTCTGCTGACTGTCTCATTCTTTTGGCTCTTACTCTGTTTTTTGAAATACTTGGAGAAGTTATTTTTCCTTTTCCCTGAAAGCTTAGGATATTGGCTTTGTTTATAAACTACAGTATTTGTCAGTTCTAGAGCACTACTTTTATGATTAGTTCTCTTTATGTCCTACAAGTGGGAATGTTTGTTTATCCCTCTTGTAAAGATAAGATTGATTTCTGATACCAGCAGATTGCAGTTGTGCTACCTTTACATCTAGGTGGGCTACCTAGATGTCTGACTAAAATCACTTAATTTCCAGATGACAATTGTAACATTAACTCTCTCCATCTACCTTTGAGAAAGTAGTCAGTGGGGCAGATCCATAACAGTTTATATTTCTATTAAAGTTTATAGACATAGGAAGAATAGTAATAACAATATGCCACGTGGCAGGGCAGGAGGATGTATGCCGTGCATTATGTACTGCTCATGGCAGCGAGCAAACTGACACTGCTCCTCTTCTGCAGCACCCCCTCTGATTGTTCACTTGGTGGCTCTAGTACAGAAGAAAGCCACATTCCTGGGTCAGACACATGGATGCACTCAAAATGCCTGGGAAGGGATGGGCATCCAGGAATGGGTTTTCAAAAATCCAGAACTCTTAAAAGCAGCTGGTAGTGGGCTGAGAGTGGAATGAACTCTTAATAATAAAGTGCTTGGTGGAACAAAAAGGGGAACCCCAGTTTTCCTCTCATCCAGCCTTTTCTCACTCTTCCTTACAGTTGCTGAATTTGAGAATTGTGCTGAGTTTTTCTGGCAGGTGATTAATGTTAGATATTGCAATGGGCCTGGTTTCTCTCTTCTGATACACATCAGAGTAGAAGGTGCTTAGTGACTCAGGTGTGACTGGCACACTCTAAGTGTTGACTCATGTCTTAGTCACCTGCTTTTCTTAAGGAAATTTTGGTGAGTATAGTCTTGGACTAGTAGATACCTAAATACAGTAACTCTGTCTTCACTAAGTAATTATTTTTTATTCTAATAAATGTAGTTCCAATTTACTTGTTACATCGCAGTTGGGTTCCTCAAAATACTGTGGGAAATGCTGTGTTAGGCATGGTTGTCTGCAAAGTCAGCTGTGATGACAGAGATATTGTTTACTTACCCATTTTGGACTCCTCTGCTTTTAATTCTTCCTGGTATGTGTGAAATTTTTAGCTTGTTTTATCAAAAAAACTACAATAGAAACACCCACTACACAACCTGGAGCAAAACTGCCTAATGAAGTCTTCTGAGCAGCTTATTACATCAAATAGATATGAAGAACATGCTGTGATATCATCCAGTCTTTCCTATTATGTATGACAGCCTGTAATTACAAAGGTTAAAAAAAACCCCATTGCCCATGAGCACAAATCCCACAGAAAGTGATCAGAGCCAATGGCACTTAGTTTGATGAGGCCTTTTGATAGATAAACTCTGCTGACTGCTGCAGAGGTGGTTAAGGATGATACAGCTCCAGTTGCCCATCCCAAATCTGGAGGTGATTAGTGCTCCCTCATATGGGGTTTGGCAGACCAGTGTGGTTACTTATAACTCAGTTGTTGCAGCTCAGCATGGACATTTTATGTAGCAGCGTTCCTCAGGAGCAAGGAAAAAGTCTGAAAAATCTAAGTGTGCCCCCCTTCAACCTAAATTGGCAATCCCGGTCTCCACAATTGTTCATGTTGCTAGAAGTTGTAGGTCAGGAGTTCTAAGAGATTAGTTCTGTCGTTAAAATGGATCAAAGACCGGGTGTCATTGTTGAAAGTGTTGGCTTTAGTACTTGCCGTAGGCAAAGAATGAGTCAAAGCCAGACCTGTGCGAAGCACCTGAGTTTCTGGCTCTCTGTGCTTCTCTGCCATCACCTGTGGGGCTTGAGCATGCTCATTTCATAGCCACATTATTATTTTCTAAAACACTGTTTACACACCTTGCATAACTAGAGCAGTGTATAATAATATTAAATTACTTTTATTACTATCATTTTATATATATGAAAATATTTTGGTTGGAAAAATATCCATTTATCAGGTTCCAGATATTTAGTATTATCAGAAGGCTACAGTTTTTAAAAATGAATATTTCAAACATACACAACCTTTTAAAAATGTTTCTAAAAATGCTGAGAGTATATATATAGTTATTATATACTTGATAAGTATTTTGGGGTTTACTAGTTTTGTTTTGTATGCATTTCCTAGATTTCATGCATGCTTACATCCTTTCACTTAGAGATTACTAGACAGCCCCAATCATACTTTGCAAGAACTTCAGCAAGGTGAATTTTTGTTTTGCCTATAGTACTGAGAATTACTCTGAGTCTTGGTATCTACATCAAAATTAGGAGACTTGAAGACCTAGTATTTGTTAGTTATTGTCATCTCCTGTGATTAGATCCTGTTGAAATTACAAACCTAGGCACAGCATTTATACAGCCATATTCTGTAATTAAAAACATCCAACATACAGGAACTTTGGCATTTTTAAAAGCAGTGGTGAATAACTAACCCTTTCACTGATCAGCTCTGTAAGTCCCTGCAAGCCAGCAGTTTGTGTAGAGGTATAGAAATCACCTTACCAGTTCTAGCAAATCAGTCTGGGTCTGGTTTCTTTTTGTGTTTGTTTGCTTGTTTTAAGGGTATAACCTAGGCAAGGCTATGAATCTTGTGACTCTGACAGTAATGCTGACGTTCAATTTCAAATGCTCAATGTGGCAGCAACAATAGCTCCTGCTATCCCATCTGGTAATGATCAGACGTTAGTTATTTTTAAAAATGCAAGTAACAGGTATTTGCAGAGCATAATTCATTTAGGCTCCTTTTGTTGAAGATGTGATTAAGATGAAACAGTTTTAGAAAATTATTTCTAAATTAATTTGTGAGCTTTTGACATATAAAACAATAGATGGATAGGTGGATATACTTTTATCTCAAGCTATTTCCTCATCCCCAGGAAAAGAACTAATATCTCTACACATCTTGAATGCATCTTCTATTTTTTTTGTATAAGAGTGCTTTTATTTTCCTAGCAGTTGAATAAGGGGGAATAAAGGGTGTCAACAATGCTTAATATTAAGTACGTGCCGCTATCAACATCTATTGCCATAGTAAAGGGCAGCTTAACCCAAGCAGAAGCAATGCTTCTCTGTCAAGTACCACATCATGTAGTCAGGAAAACTGGCACTGACACCATAATTAGTTTGTCCCTCTCACCCCTCCCCCTAAAAAGAGATTTGTTGCTGGTGGACATAAGTACTTTTGACAGAATTCCTCGCATGACTTGCTAAAGCGCTGGTACAGGAATTCTCCTTGTAGCAGGTATACTTTTGATTTATTTGACTGCACATTTCTTCAATATTATGCCATTTTCTTTGACATATCTAAGCTAATTTTAGACAGTCTTTGACTGGCAACTTTCACCTTCTAGGAGGTGATTTATATTACCAGTGTAATACTGGAGTTTGCTCAAACTTTTTATAGAATATCCATAGACAGTGGAGTCTCGCTGTCTGAACTGGACAAATTGTGTCAAGAGTCTGACTTTGCTGTCAGATGCTGGATTACCATCAGTACTTTTTTCTAGCTGGATTCCCTGTACTCACTCTAATTATTCCATCTTACCAGTTTCTGAATGAATTATTTTCAGCCAAGTTTGATAAAGGGGAAGAAGATGGAGGTCAAGAACTCAAAGTGCTCAGTGCTCATCAAATTATGTGTGAGTTAGCTCCACCTAAGACACTAAATAAAGTATAGGGGAAACTGGCTTAACAAAGCCTGAGCCTCAGCAACAATTTCAGGTAGTGTGAGCACCATTTTTCAGGAATCTCTATCAACCTGAAATACGGATATAACGTGGATTGTAAAATATTCTTCCTGCAAATAAATTTTAGAGGGGATCTTGGCTCCAAATTAGGCAAAGTACTTCAGTGTTGAAATATAAAAACCACTGGCATTACTACACTGAGATCTGATTCAATGTCCCTAATGATCTTTAGGAGTTTGCCAGTAAATTCAGCAAAGACATGATCTGAGTAGTAATGTCAGTATTGGCTGTGTGAGTCTTGAGCATCCTAAATAGGTATTCCCATCTGTTATTGATAATACCTCAACGTGTTACAAACCTCTCACCATTTACAATTTAGGTTTGACACACAGGTGGAAGTCAATCTGAGGAAATCTGTTTGCCTAAGAGAATGGCCTTTAAAAATTAAGTCTGTATTTGCTTCTTTGAGTTTTCGTGTTCCTTGAGAGCAGAACATCGTGAGGAAAGTGGGTTATTACAGGCATCTATGTAGGAATGTAAAAAAATTTTACTCAGTACAGTAGGATAACATGATGTATGTTAATTTTTGTGACCTGGTCTCATTTCAGATGAAGAGGTTATCTGTCCTGCCTCAACAGTGTCTTTTGCTGATGACATGTCTCCTAATGGCTTTGGAAGCTGTACCTATAGACATAGACAAGACAAAAGTCAAAGCAGAAGGCCACGTAGAAGGAGAGAAGGTAGAAAATCCAGTAAGTATAAAGAAACTTATCTGATTAAGTGTTTATCCTAATTGTTAGTAATCTGGATATAGCAAACTCCTTTAGAAGGAAACTAGTATTCCCCAGAATTGTCATAGTGTGTGCCTTTTACGATGGGGAGGTTCTGTTTAAGTTTGCTCCTTATTTTTTTCCAGTGAGCTGCTAAAGGTGAGGTGGCACGTGGAAGGAATTCCCAGCTTCCATCAGGAAGAGCATACTGTTCCACAGAGACCTATTTCAAGGGATTGGGTGGTACCTTAGGAAATTCCACTCACTGATTCCAGTTCAGTGTTTCAAATAGAACAGTAAGAAATGAATTGCACTGTTTTAAAAAAGCCACACACTATATTAACATGACAGATGCTTGTGTATTACGAGGATTCCTAATCACTTTTTCTCCTCTTCCTTGTCAGCTGCTGAAACAAATGAATCATAAATTGCTATAAGGCAATGATGCAAATCTGAAAAAACAAAGATATGTGAGACATCATAGTGCCTGTGTTGCTGAGATTAGAGTGTCAGTTTAACAACTGTATTTAAACAAAACTAATTAACTAATTGTTTGTCAGTATATTCTCTCCTCAATTTCCTTTTTTTGTTTTGTTTTGTTTTGAAGGATACAGGACTTTATTATGATGAATATCTCAGGCAAGTAATAGATGTCTTGGAAACTGATAAGCATTTCAGGGAGAAACTCCAGACTGCTGACATAGAGGAAATAAAGGTAGGTTCAAAAAAAAGAGTTAAATTGAGGTTAATTAAATCCATAATCATGAGCCATGTATGTTGTATTCTTTCTTCCTTTAGTTCCTGGCTCTAGGTGGTGGCTGTTCTACATTGCCCTTTCAGGATCTAGAAATGTAGGAAGGGATGAGTAGGAAACAGGCTAAAGTGACAGACTTAAGGAGGAGATCCTGCCTTTTGTGTTTCCTTTAATCCCTCATGATGCTGTTGGCAGCTTGTGGCTTCTGTTCCTTCCATGCTCTATCCAGTGTCACCCTTGGAGATTCCTCTGCATTTCCAGGCTCTTGCAATACACATTGGTGGCTGCTGCTGCCTTGTACCTTCCCTCAAGTCTAACAGCCCTCCTCGAGTGGATGAGGCACTTGGTGTGCTTCTCACAGTTCTTTTGAACTCAGTTGAGAATATTTGATCAAGAAATTTGTCACAGACGTTATTAGGCATTGCTCCTTCAGGGTTATGGTTTTGCTCTTTGGAAGAGCAAGATACTTAGAAATTCTCTTTTCTCAAAGCTTTTAGGATTCTTCTCTGTTCCCATAACCATAGGCATAAAAATTTGGAACCTGCTCTTTGAAAAATCGTTGAGATTCTTACAGTGTGGGCTACAGTATTGCCAGAGGCTGCCATTGGTCTGCTGTCTTGCAGCTTGTGTCTAATGGGAATCCTAAAGGCTTCTTTCTTCCAGTACTTATACATAATTTTTTTGTTTTTTTTAACAGAGTGGAAAGCTAAGCAGAGAGCTTGATTTAGTAAGCCACCATGTGAGAACACGGCTGGATGAACTAAAAAGACAAGAGGTAGCAAGATTAAGAATGTTAATTAAAGCTAAAATGGATTCTCTTCAAGGTAAGAATAAGGAATTTATCTAGGTGAGTTAACAGATGGAATTGTGTTAGAGAAGTGTCAAAGTCCAGCAGTTGTGCATTGTTTGTTGTCACCAGTAATGACTAAGCTGAGAGTGAGTGTCCTTTCTGAGCTGGCCTGGAGCCATTAAAGACCTGTCTTTTAGGAAACTGGGGAGAAGAGAAAAGCCATCTCTGTTCTATAAATAACTGAACTTTTTTCTTTCAGGGGATTTTTCAGATACTTCTACCTCTTATTTTCAACCTCTTATTTTTATAATGCATCAGTTCATAGATTACTCACAGAGAACCAGTAACACAGTAGGACTGTGTTTAAGAAAATAACATGCCACAATATTTCATATCCTTAGGGGGTAGCAGATGAATTTTTTTTGTCAGTATTTTATTCTTATAAAGGTGTTTTCAAGTTTTCAAGGTGGATCCCAAGGAATTGAATACATAATGTATCAAATTAAAATACTCCTAGGATAAGGATCTGTCTTGCAGGCTAAGTTAAATTTAGATATGGCAAATAGACTGAAGAAGTGCAAATAAATGTTTATAGGGATGTTGCTCCTGTTGCAGACAAGCAGTCCAGTGACATCATGGTGACATTCACAACTAGGTGACAGCAGCTAATGATACCTGGGTGTGTACATAGTTGTTTTAATGTATTTTGAAGTTTAATGGACGGATCCCTTCTACCCCTCTCTACTTTCATGAATCAATAGTAACTAACAGAATGTGCTTTAGAAAAATAATTTCCCCCAACAGCTCAGATCTTACCATGTACATGTGAGATCTTACATTTGGGAACAGATGATTGCAGTTCAGAATATTCAGATGAGTACTAAGACGTGAAAACACATAGTCAGCTTTGCCCATGAGTACTTCACATCATATTACAAGTATGGCCAGCTTACCTATGAAATACAGCTGCATCTACACACCTAGACAGCATCCTGGAATATGCACAGGGAGCATTCTATAGCAGCAGCAAGCAGAGTGGTTTGATTTCCTTTTATTTGCTCTTGCAATCTTTTCCCTACAACACTGCTTAGTGTCTTAGTCTTGTGTCTGATCTACAAAAAGAAAAAAAAAAGGCATACAAACCCCCCCTCTTTTCTTTCCTATCAGCTGGATCAGGTTTAAAAAACCCTAGACAACCAGATTTGAGATTACATTCTGCATATATTCAGTCCTCATCCAGATGTGGTTTTAAACATTTTCACCAAGATCCTACTTGACTGATCAGTACAGGCCAGAAGAATGTTAGGAGTTGGGTCTCAGATCATACAGTAATGTGGCAAGTAAATAGTGTCAAATAGAATGAATCTCTTCCCCTAAATGTAAGAAATGGAGGAAAATGGATTTGGGGGCTGGTTTTTTATTGTCTGTTGGTTTTTCTTAAGTCTATTATTACACTTCTAAAAACGTTTCAAACACAGCCAAAGGCACATATATTTAAACAGAAATTATGATCTCACCAGGGAGGAATGATGGTTGAAATCTGCCCTGGCCAGTGTTTGCTGTTTTGTGATAATACAAACAGAGCATTGATAGTTTGTGAATGAACAGTGTGTTCAAAATTGTGTTTTCCAATTTTTTTTAAGAAAATAAAATATTCTTTGCTAAGCCATCTAGTAAAAGCTTGTCACAATTGTTGTACTTAACATATCAAAGCATACGCTTCTTAAGAGAATGTTATTATGTAGCATTAGTGTTCAGAGACCATGGTAACAGCTAGAAAAGCCTGTGGTAGAAATGTGCTGAGTTGTTAGTGCATTGTGTGTTGATACTGGTGGGTATCACTCCTGTCATAAGGAAGAGAAAATGTTTCCAGCTTTTAGACACAAGACCTGACTCTCCACTGTCTTGCACTTCCCTTTTTCCACAAATGAAGTTTGAATATTTGCTTCTTTGATTTGACACATTTTTACACCATACTGTACATAAATCTTTGGCCAGATGTGTGTCATTTGCGAAATGTCCAGGGCAGTAGAAGAGTTGGACTTCTCCTCGTGCAGGAAAAATATGGACATTGTTAGCTTTGATAGAGAACAGTTTCATTTATACAAAAGGTAATAAAATATTATTTTTAGTTTGCAAATCTCAAATTGATCATTGTTTCTCTTGCTGAAACAGAAGATGTAATTTGTGCATGTAAAATGATTGTTTGCAATGCAGCACTGACCCACCAGAAGGAATGTAGTGCAAATTGCCATCAAGTTTGCCAACCTCCTTCAGGAAAAGCAGCTTCAGAAATGTTGCTGTAGTTTCCTTCAACAATGAAAAAATTATTCAATCCTTAGGGAACCATAGGTACTTACTTACAAAGCATAAGCTCCCATATGAAAGACTTCTTGATTTTGCTGGATTTCAAACTTACTTTAAAGTTTTACATGTGTACCTGTTCTTCCAGACACTGGGATCGACCATCAGGCTCTCCTTAAGCAGTTTGAGCACCTGAACCATCAGAATCCTGACACCTTCGAATCTAAAGACTTGGATATGCTGATCAAAGCAGTGAGTGCCAGATATAAACTACTATGGGGGGGTTTAATTATTATGTTTTTTACCTCTGGTGAAGGCAACTCCTTTTCTATATACCACATTTTATAAATGACATGCAGTTTTCACTTTCAGAAAAAAGTCACTTGTCTCCATGCACACTTGAAAACTGTTGCCAGTATGCATGATGCAAAAGAGTCCATAAATTTTGGGATGTCACCTTAACAGGACTTGCATTCATATGCCAGTACAAACAACTTGGGGAATAAAATACACCTTTCTGAGAGCCTTTAAATTAAATACAGGTGAGATAGGTACATTTTTCCCAGGTGTATTTTCTGATTTGTGTTTCTACATCATATAGGAGTCTCACAGAATGATGTAAATAATCATCCCTAACCTAGCCATATGAATTTTGGGATCTATTATATATACCTCAAGCTGCAAAACCACAGCAGAGTAGAATTTAAGACAGCAATATTAGAAATTGCTTATACTGGGCATGACATTCAGTGTCTGTTCAGCAGATTCAGTATCTGTCACAGGTCTGGGGGGTTTTTTCGGGGGATGCAGTTAAGCTAAGCATGGTATAGCTAGAGAAAAATACACTTCCCAAGGGGAAAAATGATTTTCATCTCAGCTGTGCTTTAGAGAATACTGCATATCTGACATGAGATTTTAACAGTTTCTATTCATCCAAAAATAAATTGAAAGTAAGGTATATTTCAAGATTTCTGTAATTTTTGTGCATTTTTTTTACCCTTGGAAGATTTTATCTCCATTTTCTGTAAAATTATTTTTTATAGAGATCTTATAATTTTTCCAAACATTTCTGAACATAATTTCTGGGAAAATTCTGGTTGGCTTGGAGAAGCATACCCTTAACAGGGCAGTTCTTTTTTATTATATATTTTATTGTTTTGTCTTCTCACTTATCAGCCTTAGGTGCCTTAGCTTTGGAATTGTTTTTTAAAACATACAGTGAATCTGAAAAGTAAAATGTAAATAATGGGGGGACAGTATAAGGTGTGAACATGTTACTTTGAAAAACACTACCAGAACATCCTTTAATTCCTTAGCCTGTATGAAAATGACACATCTTTATACAAGAACTTGTCAGAAATTCTCCTCTCATACCCTTCCTCTCCTTTTAATTGTTTGGGGGTTTTTTATTTAATCTGTACTAAGCTGCTGCAAACTAAGTCCCATTATTAATGAAGGCACTTTTGTCACTGACCTGTAGGATAAGCTACAACTGTTCTTCTTCTGAAATGATCAAGGAGTTAATGGTACTATTAGTATAGGACGTGATTAACTTGAGTTCATTTATTACTCGCTGATGAGAAAGGACACTTTGATGCCTTCTTACAGCACTGTGTAATTGCAAAAATTGTCCAGCAGATGAACCCTTCCAAATTAATTTCTGTGAAAATGACAAAGGGAGGAGAGATGTTTCTGCATCACTGTCACGTGAAGGAAACCCCCAGCCAGTCTGCCCTGAATGGCAAAATGGCCAGCCTTGCCCACGGATCTGAATAATACAGGGTTTTTAATGTCAGATTATGTTACATAATCGTATGTCTGCATATATCCGTATTTTTAGGCTACAAGTGACCTGGAAAACTATGATAAGACTCGCCATGAGGAGTTTAAGAAATACGAGATGATGAAAGAACACGAGAGGAGAGAGTATTTAAAAACACTGGATGAAGAAAAGAGGAAGCGAGAAGAATCCAAATTTGAGGAGATGAAGAAAAAACATGGAGATCACCCTAAAGTTCACCATCCTGTAAGGCCACAGCCTGTTCTTATGTGACTGAGTTCAAGCTTTCCTTTCCAGAGACATAAAGCTAATACACAGAAGGGTGTATTTTGTTTGTTCTCATCATTTGCCTTCTCTCGCTGTCCTGGGAGCAGAGAGTGAGCACAGTGCTGAGAGCATTACAAACCTCACTGTATAAACCCCATTCTCTCTGTACAGGTGTGCTATTTGCTGCCAGAATTCTTATTAACAAAGACACTGAAACTGTGAGGGAGAAGCCACAACTGTATTCAAAACTGTAGGGATGCCTTTGTGGTATGCCTGGCCTGCAGTACAGTGCCATTTGCTCTAGGAAAGGCAAAATAATTCAGCTTCCTTCAGCTGTTGTTTCTGGCTGGGGCTGTGTGGCCATGACTGATTATTACAGGTGCTCCTTTCCACAGAATATGCATTTCCTTTACACTCCCTCTTTCCCTGGGCCTTTCTGTCTGATGAAAGTATTAGACCTGACCAAAAGGGAATGAAAGAAAATGCCGCTGATTCCATTTGCCACATTACTAATCAGCAAATAAAGCAAGCCTTTCAGAGAAACCATAATGCAAAGGTAATGCAGGGAAATTACACTAAATTGTCTTTTGAATAGTTTTTCTTTGTAACCAATCTATAGGGAAGCAAAGATCAACTGAAAGAGGTGTGGGAAGAAGCAGATGGACTAGATCCTAATGAATTTGACCCCAAAACATTTTTCAAATTGCACGGTAAGAGGTTTAGTTTTAATCTAATGAACAAGTGAAGTGACTTTGTTACATTCTGCCGAGGACAAGTTTGTCATATGTTAGGATGAAGTCTTACACCTCAAGCAACTTGGATGAATCTGAATAGTACAGAGGAGAAAATATTTGTTACTGTTTGTAAATTTTGTGTAATGTTTTAAATGGAATTTAAAATTTAAAAACATTCGGAGTTTTGTTTAACTACTCCTAAAATCATACAGGCAAAAACCGGTAGTGATTCCTTAGGGAAGTATGGATACTTAGAGGGCCACCCATATCTATAACTTTGCTTACACAGTATATACTGGGAATAAATCCTCAGAGATGTGCGTAGGGTTAAACCTGCTTTCTCATCATCTCTGCGGATAAGTACCAGGCACTCCTAATCTGTGGAATAGAAGTCATAGAAGTCATAGTCATAGAAGGGCCAACTCCTCTTCAGAAGCTTCAAGATCCCCTTGATAAAACAAAACGCCTCTAATCCTGCCTCTAGATTTCTGAGGGATGGGCAGCTAGAAGCAATAAGTAGTAGCAGTAGCAGATACACGGATGCTTCTCCATGAACATCTTGCTTTGCATGTGATTATGTCACCATGTCACCTTATGTTCTGAAATCGTTAAATGCTTCATCATAAAGTACCCCTTAGTAGATCCTGCCTGGTGCTAGGCTGCAATGGGTTGAACAGTACACAGAATTTGTCTAATCTCAAAGATGATGATTTAGATGCAGAAAAGTGTTCTAGTTTAAGTCTAAACTTTTATCTCAGTTTATAAAATATATAATAAGTATGTATTACAGAATCATAGAATGGTTTGGGTTGAAAGGGACCTTAAAGATCATCTAGTCATAGTTACTAAATCTTACCTCTACTTTCTAGAAAGAGATTTTGAAAGATAGCTTTCTGCAAGTTTTTGGTAGCTTGTTTGTGCAAAACCTACCAAAACAGAAACAGCTGAAATCACCTGTTGCCTTATAACTTAGTATATAGAAAACTTTGAAGCAATTACACAAAAATACTGGCTAATAATTTGAAGCAGACATTCTCTTTCCATTTCAGAGGTAGTGTAACAGTATTCAGAGCACAATGTAGGATAAAAGGTTATTAATTATCAAATATTCTCCTCTCTGCATTTGTCATGAAAAGTCATCTTACACTTATCTCAAGTGCTGCATGTTTATATAGATTTTCATGTAATTATTTAATTTTTTTGAGAGTCATATTGTCAGTTAAAGTTTTTCTGCAGAATCTTGTTGCTCCTGAGCCTAATTATAAATTCAGTGGTTAAATGGGGACAACTTGTTCTCAGCAATATTTTTTGGCAGTTGCAGTCTGCGCAATCCTGTGGTGACCTATTTCAGTTTGCTAATCTAAGTAGTAGAGAGATTGCTCCAGACTTGTCCAATCAACCAAAAGTGGCAATAGACTCCAGCCAATGCCTGATAAAAACCTAAACAGAAGAAACAACGTATGTAACCAACTTCCTGTTAAATGAGATGTGTACACTGATCTTTACTTACTTCTCTTAACATCTATTACATGTGTGACTTTCCATATGTACTCAGCTTGTATTTTTAAAACTTCTTTTTGTAGATGTCAATAATGATGGTTTCCTGGATGAGCAAGAATTAGAAGCTCTATTTACTAAAGAGGTAAAAAGAAAAAATTCAGAAGCTTAACAACTTTCTGTAAGTGGTTACAGGGATGTCTGTTTCTCCCAAGTGTATTTGGAGGCTTTGGACTACAAAATAGAGTATTCATGCCAAGTTTCAAACATCTTTAATATTTCTACAAAAGTATAAAACCTATCAGCTGGCAAAATAAAGTAGTTGAAGCATAAGAGTCAAGTATCAGTGCTCATGTATTTCTCTGCCCCAGGCTTGCTGGAGATTTTATAACTAATCTGCAGGATAGGTATTACCTGTATAAATTGCAGTGTAGAGAGCTGCTCTCCTTAGATGTAGCCTGGTAGAGGTTTTGAGGTTCTGAAGCTGGGCACCTGTGCTTATTCAGTGTTTGTCAACAAGTGTTACGAGAAAAAAGGTCATACTTGTGTGACTTGGCTCAGGGACAGCACTGTGGAAGTGGCTACAGAAATTTCATATGTTTTGTGTCTGGCTAGTTTGAAGCACACATACATCTGATAAAACAGACAGGCTCTTAGTTTCTTTAAGCCTTGGCTTGTTGTCTGAAAATTCAACTCTGGTACAATAATGTGCCACAATTCCCTTCACTACAATGAAGATGTAGTGCAGTCTGTTTTGACAGATGTCTCACTGTTTTATAGTTTTGTAGTGTAAAAACTAATAGCCTGGGGCCTTAAAATTACCTGTGGCTGGGCAAGTGAAGCTCAGTGCCTGAGAAAGCCCAGTGGAAGCAAATGAGCATGAACTCTCCAGAAAGACATTGTGCAAGAAGAGAAGTGAACCATTAAATTTGGCACTGAATTTGTCTTGTGATATCCTGAATGCTTACAGGGTCAGCTGCATGCCCTGGTGAAAAAGCCACTCTCTCCCATTCCAGAAACCATGTGGAACCTCTGCCTGCTTTGAATCAAATGTAGGATCAGACTGTGCACACTGAGGTCAACTTTACTGTAACATCCACAGCACTGAATTGTAACAGACCACTTGAATTAACTGAAAACTTCATTCTTAGGAAAGAAAGGCTTACTTGTTGCTTAAATACTGTGCTGAAAGAGGAAAATTGCACACACAGAGCAACATCTCACACCACTGTTCCAGATATGCTCTGCCATTTGAACGTGCAGTCTTTTCTTCACACTAACATGTACTAATTTTAAATTTCAGTTAGAGAAAGTTTATGATCCCAAGAATGAGGAGGATGACATGGTTGAAATGGAAGAAGAAAGGCTGAGGATGAGAGAACATGTAATGAATGAGGTAGGGGCTGGTTCCCTTCTGTGTTCAAAACACACAGTTCTCCTAACATGAAGTGTTGTCCAAGTGCAGCAGAAAGGGATGGCCTGTCACACTGAATGCTGCTTGTGCTGGGATTCATGTAAAGTTACAGTTCTCAAGCCCTGTCCCTGTATTCTGATGTAATGCTTGCTGACTAGTTTTTATTTAAGGAGTTCCAGAGGAGGAATTGTGCTATAGCCTCAGTTGTTTGCAGATTCTGAGATTCAACAGAAATTCCCTGTGAATTGCATGTCAGACAAGGAAGAGTCTAAATGTGCTTTGGCACTTGGCAAATGGGTAAGATTTAGGTGTGAGAAGAGGGAGTAGAGCAGTGTCTTCTTTCATATAGCTCAGCTTTGTCCCTTTAAAAGGGGGCTCAGAGCTCAAGGTATCACCTCTGACAGTGAATACCTTCACTGAGTCTGATGGGTTTTCAGCTCGGGAGACACAGGAATGGAAAGGGGAACCACTGTGTTTTCCATCCATAATATTTCTGTATTCCTTAAACTTGAGGAACAGAGCAAGCCTGGTCATCTATTAGTCATAAAGGGAAGCATTTCCTCCCTTCCCCTTAAAGGATTGACACAATTAAGTTGGGTGGGCTTTCTGTTTTTCAAAACCTCCCCCTCCAACAGTGGAGATAATTTTGTAACTGTGAGTCAGAGTAGTTACCAGAAAGCTACAAAACATTTTTCTCAAAAAAAATTTATACATTCCACTATTAGTGTTGGGACTGTGAACACAAGTGTTTCCAATAAAGCCAATGAATTTTGAAGTGAAATGTCAAGATTTACTTTTTAGTTCTATTTTTGTTAAGCTACATAAGCTTGTGAGAGTAGTTTTCAGAAAATGTTGTGGGCACTCCCTTGAAAATGGGACATTTAAAAAACTTAAAATGGTTATATTGAAGATATTTGATTGATGAAGTTAAAACATTAGCTCCACCAAAAACTGTCCTTTAGATTGAGCATAATTTTTTGCCTCAAATAGGTTGACACCAACAAGGACCGGCTAGTGACTTTGGAGGAGTTCCTGCGAGCTACAGAGAAAAAGGAATTTCTGGAGCCAGATAGCTGGGAGGTAATGAAAATGTGTTCCAAGTACAACACACAGCACCATTACCAGCATTTGGACCAGGAGGCCAAACGGCGTGTGTGTGACCTTTGGTTTTTTCCAGCTCTGCTTTGGTATGTGTGCCGCTGAGCCCCTCAGCTGAACGCAGCACTCAGCTGCGGCAGCCTAATGTAATGCAGATGTGAACTCCACGGGCCTCACACGAACGGAAAAGGTCTGGCGCCACCCCGGGGATTCGGGAAGAGCTTTTCACACGTGCTCTTCAAATGGAAATGGACATTTTGTTTATGAATCACTTCAAAGGGAAGATAAGAGCTCAGCTGGAAGAAAGAGGATATTCTTCTCCTGTGTCTAAATCCCTAGTAGAGCTTTGTTGAGAAAACAGCTGAGAAATGACTCTTTCGATGTTTTCATTGAGTGTCTCGGTATTTTGTTCTGAAGTTTTTTTAGTGAACTGTGTAAGAATTTCAGTAAGACAATAAAAAAAGTACACATGCTTTCCTGGCTAAGTAGTCACACTTGTCCGTATTTTCTTGCAGACACTAGATCAACAGCAGCTCTTCACTGAGGATGAGCTGAAAGAATTTGAAAACCAAATTTCCCAGCAGGAAGATGAACTTAGAAAGAAGGCAGAAGAACTTCAGAAACAGAAGGAAGAGCTACAGAGGCAGCACGACCAGCTTCAGGCTCAGAAACAAGAGCTCCAGCAGGTACATGTATGAGGACAGAATATATTTGTTTTCACCTTTTCTCTATCCTTATAAGTGTAATGGCTCTTAACAATCCCCAGCTCTGGAGATTTACCTTGATTTCTCGTCTGAGTCCCAGCTGAATTCTAAACTAATGGTACCGCAGCAAAACAGTCTGGTGTTCAGAATTAAAGCAACTCAGCAGTATAACCACTAAGAAAGACCTTACATAACTGCAAAATTTGATTTAGGTGTATTCATTTATGTCACATCAGAGAAAGCTGACAAAGTCAAGTTTTTCAGCTGCTGTATTTTATTTTTCACCAGGTTGTAAAACAGATGGAACAAAAGAAACTACAGCAAGGAAATCCTCCTGCAGGACCAGGTGGAGAACTGAAAATCCAACCCCGTATGTGTCTTTCTGTGTAGATACACAGACTTTAAAATAAGATCGATCTGCAATGTAAAAGTCATTACCTCCATATTTTCTGTTAAAACTATTAACTTAATGCAGCTTTAATGACCTCTGGAGAGAGGTTCACTAACCTGTCTTTAAGAGGGAAGTATGTAACTCTTCTAAGTGCTCCTGAAATCTCACTGCTTTAAAGTCCATAGTAAGAAACAGAGTTCTAACACAAGGCATCAAATGGGCAAAGAAGGACTGTGTCGTACCTGTCAGTCTACATTACTGAGATCTAGGGTATCCAGGATTTCTGAGAATCCAGAGAAGAACAGGGACATACAAAAGACCAGGTCTGTCCCATGTTCTATGGCTGCACTGCAGTCTCAGGCTGCAGAACAAATCAAAGCATTTAAAATCCCCAGGGGCCAATTTACCAGCAACTGGATGCAGCGTGACACAACAAGTTAGTCTTGGGTAGTGTGAATGACCAATGCTTCAACACCCTCAGGAGCAGGTAGTGGCATAATAAATCACTGCATTTCATCAGTCAGGTATAGATTAACACTTCTTATCCAGAGCAGATTGCCCAGGTTGCCTTTGTGCTTTAAAGGGGCTCTCCTGCCCCATGCATCCTAAATTAGCTTTTTCTTCCTCTCTAGAAAGGTTGAAACTATGCAGGCTTTACTGGCCTCCATGTTCATGTGCTGACATGATCAGTGAAGCTCAAGAAGTTCTTGACATTGATCTCAGCTATAAGCTTCAGTCCAGGCAGCCTTTTGAATACTAGGAGCTATTAACTGCTCCTGCAGGGCCAACAGTGGGATTTCAAACCTCAGGAGCTGTGTTCAGTGGTTACAGCTTACTTTGTTGGGTACCCTGAAGTTCTACCCACTCAGTTCTGTGAAGGGAAATGATGAGATTTCAGAACCAATTTAATTCTGTCTTTTACTTGCTTTGAAACTGTCTGTGGGTAACTTCATTTTATGGTCCTTCATTCCAAGAGCCTAAGTTCCCCTCACCTTCAGTAAAACCATCATGGGTAATTGCAGATGATACATCTTCTGATACTGGCAATATTGTAGCAGATACCGTTCTTAACACATGTATTATTTTATGTAAAATATTTCTGCAAAGTCATTTAATCAGGTGTCATAAGAATTCATCGTATTAGCCAGAACTGCTCACTACTCATTCACTGAATCAAGAATATCCAAGCAGACATTTTAAATCCATAGGCCACTGGAGCTACTATGTGAACTGTGAAAATTAGTATTACTCAAACGTAGGCAAAGGGAGAACACTAAGTACTGATGCAGTGAGGAGTAACATACAGGAGCAAGTTGTTACTTACTTCTTTTACAAACTTCCCCTATTGGGATTAAAGGTCTCATAAAAGCATGGTGTATTTCAGAAAGAACAATGTGTTACGTAAGTGAGAATATTTCACAGAAAGCAGAAACAATTTGTAATCCAAGAGGTAACACTGACTAATAGTGCAGTCCATTGGGTAATCTCAATCCAGTTTCATTGTTAGGCACACAGAAAACTCTTGATTCCACTTAAAAACCAGAAAAGAGAAGTTTTTGTTTGAGTGTCCCTATGCTAGAAACTTTCATTTAGAGAATTTTCATATTTGGGGCCAGTCTACTGAGAATTTACAAATGGTCGTCTTCTTGTTTTCCAGCTGCTGAACACAAAGCTGGAGATGCACCAAAACACCCAGCGGGAGGTGATCAGCCTTTACCACCAGGACATGTCCAAGAGCCAGCTGTCAGAACTGATCAAGTTCACCCTTAACCACTTGTGCCTCAACTTTATAGCATCTTTATTATTTGGGGTGGGGAAGGGGTGGGACGGGTCGGGGGGGAAAGGAAATCTGAATGAAACATGAACTCTCCGCTTTCTCCCTCAGAGTGTAAAACTATCGGGAATGTTAGAGATGAAGAATTGGTCAGATTTGATTTATAAGTTAAAATAATTTTCTCTCCCGTGCATCAGTGAGAAACACAAGGGGATCATGTAGAGGCTATGATAGAGGAGGAAACTAAAGAAACCATTAATACTAAAAATTTTTATGGCCAGGGGACTGAGCTGTTGAACTCTCCCCTGACAAAGAGGGAGGGGATGTCTGCCATTCTGTGTTTAGGCATGAATCGGAATCTTCTCAGAGAGGAAGCAGGGAACGGGCGTGAATGTTGAGTTAGGTCTAGTTTGGTGTAGGAACTATTTCCAGAAATGCTGAAAAGCAAAAGAGGGGAAAACAAAGACCATAGAAAAAGGCCTATTTCCAGCACTACCAAACCCTTTCTTCTTTGAGACCAAATAAAAGTCAAACTTCTTAATCACAGAAAATTTGCACTTTCTAAAATTTAAACACAGCAAAGAATTATGTGGAACAGTGAATATTTTTCATGTTTACAGAAACCTAAGAATTTCACTGAAAGCCTTCAAAAGGAATATTGTACTTGTTGTGTATTGATCTGAACCGTCCTCCTTGTTGAGATTAATTCTGTGTAGCAGTTGAAAGCTCAGCTGGCCCTTGGGACAGTACTTTGTCCCCATTTCTTTCATCAGATGCCAGCTGATCTCAAAATTGTGCATGTTATTAAGTAAGCTTTTTATGTTGATGGAAATATTGTGCAAAGCAGAACAAGACTCATTGTCTTTTTCTGTGCAGATTCTCCTACCTCCTACAATAAAAACAGATTTTTCAAAGTGCACCATGTGCTTCAGAGAGCTCTTCTCAGACATGAATCTGGGATTTGTTAAGGGTCTCATATTGACTCTTATGAGTCTTTCAGCAGTTAGTCTAAGGTTATGAAGTGTCCTAAGCCAGGGGTGCTACTTGATTGTATTATTTTGGTATTGAACCAGGATAGGTCCCTAGTATTGCAAGCCAAGATGTTACAAGAGTAAAATGATTTTCCTGTCAGTTTTATTATAATGCTGAAAAGTTGTGCCAGTGTCCCTGCTTCTCATTCATTTCAAACTGAAACTCTCCTAAAGTGTAAGCCCTGTGTGGATTTCCTTGTTTGCTTGGTTTTTGTGGTTGGTTTTTTTTGTTTGTTTTGTTTTTTAAACATGGATTGTTCTGATTGTATAATGCTGGCTTTGAACGGATACACACACCTCTGCTAGCATCCTTTACATTTCCTTCCCGTTCTGTGGCTAACTGCTGACAGTGGCATTAAAAGAGATATTTTGGGGCTTGAGCAAAGAAACAGAAGCACGCCTCTGTTAGAGAAAGATGTTCCTTTCAGAATAAGACTTGAATATTTTAGGCAAACTCAAAAAAACCAGAAGGCAATTGCTAACATTTTGTATTGACATTTGGGAAATTTCTCACTCTGAAGAACTTTGATTGATGGAAGCCAGGCACATTCCTTCCATGCTCAAGGCTTCTTTCATCAGACCTGGGCATATTCATGTTCTCCACATAATGCAGCAGAACTCAGTGCCAGAACAGATTAGGTTTCCTTATCTGTTTTATCCTATAAGTTGTCATGTTGCATTTCCTTCATTTATACCACTCAATTTGACTTATTTTACCTTTTTTTTGGTTGTTTTTTATGCAAGTAGTTTGCAAAACCAGTGTCTCCACTGGTTGTCATTTCTATGCAATTCTAACAAGAGTTTGATTTTGTCTTTTTCTGGAGACTAAAATATCTTTCAACAGCCTCATCTGTTTGCAAAGAGGCCCAGACATAGTTACAGCTACATGAAGTTTCTCTGGGCACAGCCCTGGCTTAGGGGTTGTAGCCTGATAATGGGTAACAGGGTGAGGAGGGAAACAAAGAGGGAATTACTCAAATGTCATGGTAGAGGTGAGGGGAAATCTTATTGTGTTTTCCCCATCCCTCATGAAAGTTTACAGAGGACAAGCAATACAGCTACAGATGTTTGTAGAAATTCAAGGACTGAACCTTTGGTGTGAAGGCATTTCTACCATACAAATCATTCCTTCAGGCTACTTCTGCCTCCTAACAAATGCCATTAAATGTCATGATGGCTTTGTAATGTAATGCTCAAGCTTCAGTTTCGTGCAGCCTCTTACATTTGATTGTAAGGTCCTGACTCTGCTGTTGGTGATTGGCCCCCTTATCCCATTTACTTGGAAACATCCAGTGTTTTGTAAAGAATTGTTGTGACTGGGGAAGTATAAAGCTGTAACCACAGAGAAATAAGGGACTGGAATATCATGGACACAAGTCCTTAAATCCTGTCTTATGCCTGTATTCTGCTTTTCATTTAGGAGGTGATTACAACAAAACTGTAACTTTATACAGACACCAGTTCCACCACAAAGAGGCAGAGATTCAGTTTTGTACTTGGCTGGGATTTTGGTAGGAGGATGAAGGGGTAAAATTTGGTTAATGTTGTACAAATTCATATCTCTGGTGCAATATATGTAAAAAAAAAAAAAAAAGCCCCACTCTGTACTTTGTATAGATTAGTTTTTAACTGGATTAAACTGAAACTCAGCACAGTGACAGAAGTTTAGTGTTTTATTTTTAGTGGGTGGGCAGGAAGTGGGTTTGTATTCACAGAATCAGAACGGCCTGGGCTGGAAAGGACTTTAAAGATCATCTCGTTCCAATCCCCCTGCCATGGGCAGGGACACCTCCCACCAGACCAGGTTGCTCAGAGCCCCATCCAACCTGGCCTTGAACACTTCCAGGGATGGGACATCCACAACTTCTCTGGGCAACCTGTGCCAGTGCCTCACCACCCTCACAGTAAAGAATTTCTTCCTAATATCTAATCTAATATCTAATCTAATCCCACCCTCTTTAGTTTGAAGCCATTTGCCCCTTGTCCTGTCACTACATGTCCTTGTAAAAGTTTCTCCATCTTTCTCAGGCTCCCTTCAGGTCATGACAGGCCACAGTTAGGTCACCCTGAGCCCACCTCCTTAGGAGTCCTTCCTGTTTGCCCTCCACTCCGTGCTTTCTGGAAAGATGTGAATTTAAAACAAGATGTAAGAGGTCTTGTGTTCTTCCCTGGCACCAGCTGCCTCACTGCAGTAGCTATTCACTAATTAGGTACTCAAATGCTCAATTTTCTATATTCATAAAAATACAAAACAAACTAATTAAAATCCTACTGTGCCACAGCAGTACAAACCCATAACACCACCCCACACTTCCCTGACTTGTTCACATTCAAAACAGAAATCCCAAAGAAGGCGAAGCACCTATAGGCTTAGTAAAACATCTTTGTGTATGGGTTGTATTCTGTGCCTAGACGTTTTGCATTCACGGCCAGGTGTTGGCCACTTCAGGATGTGAGAATGGCTGGGGCAAGGTGTCTCTTGACATCCACAGGATGTGATGCCATATCCAGCCACATCAAAATTTCCCATCTTGTAGACGTATCTGGCTTAGGAAAAATATGATGGGGTTTTGCAAAGAAGTGAAGCTTTGAACTAGGGCTTGTCCTTTGGTGATTTATGCAAAAGTAGGTAGCAGATGCCATGAGCTGTCCCTAAGGTTGGTCCCAGTTGTACCACGGCTGTGAAATGAGAGTTCCATCTGAAAACAGCAACACTGACTATAGTTCAGTTACATTTCTAAAAATGCATTGTTTATTTTTACATAATGAGAAAAGAAGGAATGAGTTTGAGTCCTGTTATTTATGCATCCACAGACAGCAAATATCAAAACCATCTACAGTTACCTTAATGTTACCTAATGCCTTAAAAGCTACACTTGCCAGAATCAGGTTATATCCAATAGTAACAGCTTTTGTAATTATACTGTCAAAAACTGTGCTAAATAACACCCCAGCTACTTGTTTGTGTGGTAAAGTACAATACCAGGGAGGGAAGATAATTTTTTCAGAGATAACCTTGTTTCTAAACCTGGTGTATTTTTCAGTGACAAAGGTGGGGATGGAGCAGCGCTCCAGAACTGACCTCTCCACTCTTTGCTCCTTTTCCATCAATTCAAGCAGCTGTTAGTCTGAGTGACTGCACAGCAATTGCTGCTCAGACCCCGTGCAAACAATTTGTATTTACTCAAACTGTATTTCCTCAAACACACAATAGCTCACAGCTGGGATCTCCCGGGAAACTGCCCACCGAGCCATTTCTGTGTTAAAGAAGGTGCCAGTGCACACAATGCACAGAGTTTCCCCTCCAATATCTCATTTCACACCTTCTCTCACTATCTTATCACTGCTGTTAATAATACACCGAGCTGAGGGCTTCCATTTTTGTGCTCCCTCTCACCAGGGACATGGCAGAAAGTGGGGTGGAGGCTCAGGCAGCCCTCTAACTCCACTGTGCTCGTCCCAGGCTATCCCAATTCACAAATCCAGGGCCTACCCAGGAGGAGAGGATGGGTTGCTCAGCCATGGAGCAGAGCCCTGAGCAAACTCCTGTGCACGGAATTTCCATTCACAGCCAGGCACTGCACACTGCGGCAGCCGCGAGGGGATTTCCTGAGCCCACGCCAGTCCCACAGGCTGTGCAGACCTTGCCAGGGCTTTTAGAACCGCGGAGAAGTGATCCAGCATCTGCTCCAGCACACAAGGATTTCTCACCCAACCAGCACACAGAGCTGCACACCATTTCCTCACTAGAGGGAGTCTCAAGACAAGGATTGCTGAGCCCTCGCCGGAGCTAATTAAGAAGCAGAGTGGTGGCATAATAAAATAGGATGTTGAAAACCGAATGATCCCTCAAAAGCCAAACAAGAGCAGCTGCTGTGTTTCAAAAGGGCTTTTTTTTCCCCCCTTCTACAAAGCACATTTCTTACATTATGCTGTTTCCTTTTGAAAGGGACCCTGAAAGTGCAAATGAGCACTGAGCTAATGATGTTCTCTCTGAATAGACACCTCTGGGCAAGGCTTCATCTCCGAGTGCAGTACACCACAGCTGGGGAACAACGTGAGGATTACCTGGTATTTAAAACCCCACGATCCTGACCGTGAAAAGGTACTGTTTACATTTATAGCCTGAAACCAGAGTCCTAGGGTAGGAGCCTACGTGCTAGTGAAACAAAAAAGGCAACACCTGTGCTTTTTCTGGAGGAAACAGGATTATACAGGCACCAGCTCATGGTCACTCCTGAGGCTGCTCAAGAAACAGCTTCTTTGGAGACTGATGGCGAATTGCTATTTTTTCCCCCCATGAGTTATAAAGGGAAAAATTGCATATATTAAAGCCAGCTTAGGGATGCTGCTTCACTTGGTCTCTGAAGCTCCCAGGGAAGTGTGATCACCAATGAACAGCCAAGAAAACTTGAAAATGATCCTGTTCGATATGAGAACTCAGATAAAGGAATAAGGAGTTGTCATCCAGGCACACCTTAAATTTATGAGCAGAGTTTCCCCGTATCCCTAGTTTAATTGTCTGTGTTCAGTGTCACGCTGCTCACTGCATGTAAGGCCACAGCTCAATTTCCACTACCATCGTTTTATAATTCTTAGCCTAAATACCCTATTTCTATGCATTTTATCTTTTAACAAGAGGAAAATTAAGTGCTGTAAATACTCATTTGTTTGTGTTCACCAAGTAATATAAAATGTGAGGGAACTTAAAAAAATCACATAGACTATTCATAGTCTAAAAAACTATTTGTATTTTAACTTTCTACCTTGTTTTCAGATGAGAAAAATAACCAGCCAGTTATCCACCCCGATGAGTAGATTTAGTTCGATCTACAGATAATGACAGTATCACCATAACAGTCTTTATTAATTAGTCTATTAATTATTTACTGGTCCCAAGTTGCATTTTAGTTGACTCAGTCTTTGGATTAACAGCTGGTTGTGTTCCTCTTGGGCTGAGCTTTCCTGTACATTAAGCATTATCAACCACATCAGTGGTTTCCAGTGTCTAAATTTCAGTTCTGATTGCATTACAATTTCCACACTGAAAACTGTTCCTACAGATGATTTTATTCTGAGGACAATGGGAAGGACGACCGACTGCAGCCAGCACTGGAACACTCCTTACCATTACTGTGATTTTAACCCCAGCTTCCAAAAGCAACACTCACATGCCTTTGCTCCCGTTTTACTTAAAAGCAAAAGTTTTCCTTTGGTTCCTTGGCAGCTGCAGCTGGGCTGGAGAGTGCTAAGCCATCTGTGCCTGACGTGGCACTGCAGGCCTGGGCCCTGCCAGCTCATGCATGTTTCATCACAGCTCAGCTTTCAGTCTAGACGTGTCCTAAATGTTTCAGATGTCCCTTGGGCTCCTCAGGACAAAGCCAAGGTGGCACCAAGTGTGCACAGAGCATTTCTTTAAATTTAAAAACAAAACAAAAACCCAAACAAATTTAAAAAAAATCTCAGAAACAAACTGCGACACAGTAGTTATGAAGCAGGGAAAAAATGTTGCTGGGACTAGAGGCAGTGCATTCACATCCTGCGACAAATGACTGGCTGAATAGATACATTTTGACCCAAAAAATGGCTAATGCACATCATCCTGCTCATGCCTGATGCGTAGGTGTCATCAGGAGAACTTCAAAGTGGTAACTCCCAACTGCTTGATGACACGGTTTCTTTCTTACTGAACTGTGACAATCCTATGCATCTAAATAACCCTTTCACAAGCAAATTCGCAGAGAACAAACTTTGGAGGCTGCCTGGCTGTAGCTGACTCCCAGTCTCATATCTGGCAACACTGGTGGACTAAAGGCTATTTAAATAATTGCAGCTTTTCAATCAAGAGAATGTAATTGCATGTTTTAAAGCAATAAAATACTTTAATGCACTATCACAGTTCAGTATCTAAACCTTTGTAAAGTGAAGAACTGACTCATGTTTGTGAGTTGAAAAAAAAAAGCTAACTCCAGCTTATTTTAGGCAGCCACTTGCACTGTGTAAAGGCAGCTCACTTCTCACATAGCTCCTCAAGGCTGCCCAGAAGCTGAGCAAGCTGTCCCACTCTTGGGGTAAGTGTGCATCCACAAACAAGGGTTTACTTTTCCTTACAGCTCCTCAAAAAGTAGCAGTGTTCCAAGGAAGCATAGAAAAGAAGTATTTGGAAGGAGCTGTTTTGAATCACCAGCTCGTGGGCTTTCATCCCAAACCATTACTACTACAACTTTTTATCTGAAGTATCCACAAGAGAGGAAGGTACACATTTTCCTGTGACACACAAAGCAGTGCTGCAGGAGAAGGAAAAGCAATTCTGCTAAAGAACGAGGGTGATCTGAAAGCTTTTCAGTTTCAGGCACACCTTGAGGAGAATGGGACTTTCATGCACTATTGGTCATAGCCACTGGATCTCCCTGTCTTGGGTATTTCTGCAGAGGAATTTAACATCTGCATAGGGTGCAGCCGTGAAACCCATCCTCCCCCAACCCTTTCTGCCTGTGCTATGGGCTTCCAGCACAGGTTCCTCTGGGGGCCATGGTGCTCAGTGTCGGGGAGAGGGGGACACCCTCAATCAGCACCTTGCAGTGCTCCCCTATCTTGGTAAAAACGTATAGAAATCTGGTGATTTGCTTTCTTAGCCCCACCAGAGCTGGATGCAGTGCAATGCTTAATGCACATGCCAGTTGCTGTGAAGCCTCTTCAACTTGCACAGCCCATTCCCTCTTTCCTGAGGGAATTGAACCCTTTAGGCAAAAAGATGATGAGCTGCTCTCAGAAGGATCCTTTGAAGTCAAAGACAAAGAGCTTTAACTTGCTGATGGAGACAAAACTGCACTGCAAAGACAACCAAATTCCATTTTCACAACCACACAGACAGCTCATTGCTGGCGCTGCACATTCAAAGGGTACTACAAGGAAATCCTCTTCTCTCAGTTTGCAAGGTGACTCTTATCCTGTGTCCTTTGGGCAGGGTGCTTATGCTTTTCTCTTTGGTCCACTTGAAAACATCAGGAGGGGACACACTGCCTTTAAACCCATGTTGGCTCTGCCATGAGCCAAACTGGCTCCATGTCTGCCCTGGAGGGAGGTCAGTGCAGCTGAGTCCTGGGTGTCCAGATTTGTAAGCACTGACATGCCAGAAATAGAGAGCTTTGAGAGGGCTGGACCCAAGGAGCAACAAAAGTACTGCTCCTGATAAGATTCACATAAGGATTTGTCACAAACTATCTTAATAAAGTATTTGGAAAAAATCCAAACAGAATCCCAAACAGACCCGACTGTCCTGCTATGAGACATCTACAGAGCACTGCACTTGCAAACCAATGCAGAAAAAAGGAAGGAAAATGTAGGTGTAGATCTAAATCTAGCCTGAGGACTCGATTAAGCTTAAAAAAAACAGAGGTAGCCTGAGAATTTCAAAGTGTCCATGGCATCTGTATTCCTGTGTACCCTATAAAAATCAGAGAGCCTAATCCACTGAGCAATGGTCTCTATATCTTAAAAGGTTTTAAGAAACTCTTACTAGAAAATAAAAAAAAGGGGAGGGGGGCGGGAAAGGGAAGAACAGCTCTTGGAGTTTGTAAAGTGTTTTCCTGAGGAAGCATATTTTAATAGCACGACACTGACCCTTTAAGAGAAAATAAATAGATTTTTCCTCCTGCAGGAGGGAGACCACTTGTACTTCGTAATTCCTAAGTTTTTAAATTGTGCTGGCATGGCTGTTTCAGGGACACGAGAAGGACTAGCAAGGAGAAGCTGAGAACTTCATAAGCCAGGGAAAATAAAATACGTAATTACATGGTACATTCATTACAGAAGCCTTGTAGTTGGATGAGTACTAAGTTAATATAAATAAATGCATTTTCATAGCCAGAGGACTAGAGGTTAGCTGTGTTTAAGCTGTCAAAATAACATTATTTTTCCTATTTCTTACTGAGACTGAATTCCTCTTGCTTCCTGTATAAATAAGGAAATATATAAACACCAAGACATAAATAATCAAGTTTCTTTGACCTCCTTTTCACATCTTTATCTGCTTATCTAGCACTAGGAAATAATCTATAGTCTCTCTGTGTCTGTCTGACCTAAAGAGATTCAAATTCAGTGGTTGTTGGAGGAGGGTATAACTGAGGATAATGTCAGACAAGAGCTACTGGGCCACTCAGGCAACTGCTTCTACCCCAGATCTTGTGCTTCAGGTAACACTACAGCTTTCATACTTGTCAAAAAAAATTAAAGTTGTTTTCAAAGTAATGTACAAAGCCTGGAGAAACCTATTTTTTTTAAAAAAAAAGACATTTCTAAGGTTCTCAGGTATGTATAATACATCTATGGCTTCCCTCACTGGAAGGGCAGTACAGAGCACTCTTTGATGAATTTGCAGGGGACAGTAATTTTGTTTCAGTTGTACAGAGCCATTTGGGCCAGGAAGGCGTTAACTCCTGAGTCACTGTGCAAGCCCAGGTCAGCCTAGGAGACCCTGGCTGCAGCTTTCTATCAAATTAATCCACGCACTGCTCCACAAGATTTATTCACTTGGCATGTTATTTTTGCTGTTGAGAGTCTCTACAAAAGCTCCAACAAACTGGGATAAACAAAGGCTGAATTCTGCTTGGATTTTGGCTTTACTTGAATTATTTTATTTCAAGAGAGTGAAGAATGTTATATTCCCCACTATGAAATGCTGAAAGTAAAGTGGTTGGGGAAAAAAATGCTAGCCACAAATTGAGGTTCTGTTATCTTTAATCCAGCCATTCCACCACCAATTTGCCTTCCATGAGATCACATCTGACAGGAAAAATTTGTTTTTCCTTCTCCCCTCTCAACCACAAGATGTAATTTCATATTTACCCTGCTGTAAAATCCTAGAGGCTAGAAAGCAATATTGATTTTGCATTTCATACTTGAGGACTGTTACCATCAAACCTTTGCCTGGGGTTTACTTCTAAACCAGTTTGTCCCCAAACTACAAATCTTCTTTTTCTGTAGCAAAGTCACAGAAGATGTCAGTTGGTGGATGATGGGCTGAAAACAGCCTGCTCCAGTCAAGTGCTTAATTGCTATCATGTCGATAGGAGTCATACTTTGGTCTTGCTCCTGCTGCCAGCAAAAAAAACTTTAAAAACACCCTCTGAGAAAGAACAACACTTCTCCCTGTTAATATATGCAGTGTGACACACTAGGCATGTGCATATGTAGGTGCAGTGTCTTGCTGAGCCCAGGTACAGAGCACCCATAGCCCAACACACACATTCTTTTGCCGTGGTGCAACTCCTTCCTCTGCAATAAACCACTCTTGGCTCAGTGTCCCAGGAGTATTTTACTGCAGCAGCTTTTTAAAGGAAGGCTTTGTCTCTTGCTTTAGCAAACTCTTCTGTTGTCTCCGTGAGATGAGAAATTTCTACACAAACCACAGTCAATAGGATGTGTGGCTTGGACTTTCCTCATCAAATTTTGTACCTGACAACATCACACGTATATTTAGGACAAGCCTATCAACGCACTCTTGCAGGCAAACTGTATTATTTTATAGTTGTTTGTTACCTCTTAGAAGTTAATTAAGTTTGGGTACTAGTTTGCAAACATTCAAGCTTCTTTTGGAATTGCTGGATAAAGGAATAAGAGACCCCCACAAAGTTATTAGAGGCATTGGAGTCTTACCCTAAAGGAGATCGTATCTTCAGGCGAGTATTTCTGTACGTGAGAAAATAATGGAAGTTTTCAGTTTTCCACCCCACTTTTGCAGTGAACGAGCTGCAGCTACAAAGCAAATGTCACAAGCAAACTAGCAAAACTTTCCACCTCCAACTCACTATGGACCAAGTCAGACCTCTCAACAATTGCTGATCAGTATTTTTTCATTTATTTCAACTGTTTCAGGAAAATGAATGAAATATGAGTGCCAGCACACCATTTTAGCCAGGCATTCTCTGAACCATATCCAGACGTTTTCACGTCAGTAAGACAACATCTGTTGAATTTAGCACACTTTGGAGCAGTTCCTCTGAGAGTCAGTGTGAAAAGCAGTGATCACTGGATCCTGAGTAATGAGAACATGCTACTAAAAGTTCTTGTGGACTGGTGTAAACTGGGAAATACTTTCTAATGTGAGATTGTGGATTTTTCTATGCATACACTAACTCCATTTATGACAGGTCAGTACAAGAGCATTACTATTGCAATTAACTTAATTCCTTCCTGCTTTGTAGAAGAAGCTAACAGGGGTGCTAATAAACTGTGTCTACTAAACAGCAAATCAAAGGCACATAAAATCTTTATAGTTTTAGAACAGAACAAAACTGCAAAGGCCATTCTGGTAATATCACTCCTGAGCACCATCCTCACCTCAGCAGGCAAACATCACTGAAACATATGATTAAGTGAGAGGATTCAGCAGCTGCTTGGCCCTATATTGCCCACAGAGCTCCAGGTTTGGGATCAGCAACATGCATGTGGAATGGGAAGAAAGAGGCAGAATCTACATTATCCATCACCACCAAAGAAGTTGTCTCCAGGTTAACATTCACAGTTTTTAAACCAAGCTGGTTTTTTTCATATGAAAGTCAGCTGAAGGTAAGGGATCTCTGGCACCTCAGAGAGGTGCAGAGATAAAGAGTTTTTAACACAAGTTTCACACTGGGCATGCTCAAGGCCAAGTCCAAACAATGGGAATGAGGTGGCAGGGAGTCTTATCTTTATACTTGTCTCTTCAGGTAGTTATTTAATGTTACAGGACAGCAGTGAAATGTGGAAATCACAGTTTTAATAGTAAAACACAAACCGCTCGGCCATAATGTGACACATTTATGGAGTGGCTTTGCTGCCAAAACATTTATTCACTTCCTTCTGAAAAAATAAAATAAACAATTCTGGCCCATCTAGCCAAGAAGCAGTTCCCACTTTGAAGATGAAAGTGCCTTGCTGCACATCCAAAGGCTACTGTGATGTGACACTTCAGTTCTGGGTGTGGGGAAGGAACAGAAACTGGGTGAGTTTAGTTACCTGGTTTAAGGGACTATTCCCTTAAATCTGAGAAAAAAAGTAGAAAATAAGGACTGGATGAGGATCAGTCTGGTTTAATCTTCTATATAACTTGCAACAAGAAAGCAGAGTGAAGAATGTAGGTTCAGATGTGAGTTTCTACTGAAGGTGAGACTCTTGAGGAAACACAAATTTTAAAATTTGACTTAGCTCCACTTAGAAAAGAAAATGGACTGTTCAGTGAACACTTGTGATACCACTGAAATAGCTTGAACGGTAGTATTTTAATTCAAGAGTTCTGACTATAGGTCACAGGGCTATGGCATGCTGTGGAACTTTTAATTCTACTTTTCTCCTTAAACAAGAGCACAGCAGAAGTGAAACACTTTTCAGGCTACGTACAGCAATGAGCAAAGTAATAAGGAAAAAGATTCAATTAAATTAATAACGATTTTGGAGTAGTTATAAGAAGGAAAGATGAAAGAACAGCCTTTCAAACCAAATAATCAAATATCACTATCAAGAGCATCCATTTAGTAAAGCAGGTGGCTTCTAAGTGTAGAATATCCAGACAACACTTGATAGAAGAAAATCCGTGAGAAAATAACAGCTACTTCCTACAAAGTCACTTCTAAAGACAGACACTGACTTTGGAAAAATACTTGTTTATTGCCTGTAATTTAGATAAATTCTCTGCAAGCACAAGCTTTCTCCATGGTAGCTGTAGCCAGCCATTAGTTCTCGCAGATGGAGCCACCCTGGTGTGTTCAGTGATGGGCACACCCAGAGAGGGGCAGCCACCCTCTAAAACATTCCTGAGCATGGCTGCACAGGGCAGCTGCTTTACCCTCAGTTTCAGAATTTGCTGTCATTTTACGCATGGCAGCTGCTCTCTGGGCACTCTGCTCCGCCAAAATCCATACATTTTGCAAGAACATCGCTCTGATCTTCCTGCTCGTCTCACTGCTTCTTTTCTCCACCTATCCTGTGAAAGAAGCATCACCTTGCTAACTTTCATTCCTCAAGTTGTAAAGCTAAGGTAGAATTAACAACTTCACTGTCCCCGTTGCTGTAAGCATACACTCACCAGGGAGAACTTATGGTCAAAAAATTGTTTAGGTTGGAAAAGAACCTCAAGATCAGCAAGTCCAACTGTTAGCCCAGCACTGCCAAGTCCAACACTAAACCAGGTCAGTCACCACCACATCCACACAGCTTTTAAATACCCCACTGGGCAGCCTGTTCCAGTGCCTGAGCACCCTTTCAGTGAAGAAATTTTTCCTAATATCCAGTCTAAACCTCTCCTGGCATAACCTGAGGCCATTTGCTCTTGTCCTGTCCCTTGCTACTTGGGAAAAAGAGACCAACACTCACTTCACTACAACCTCCTTTCACACATGGCATAAAGACCATGACATAAACATGCAAGAAATTCAAATGCTTTAGCAAAAAGCATTATACAATATGCACAAGGGCCATATTCTCTCAAGCTTGAGAAAAGGAAATAAAACAAGATTTTTACTCACAAAGCAGAGGAAGAAGTTCCCAGAAGATGCTGAAGCCAAGAAACAGCATCACTATTGCAACAAAGGCCCCATCAGACACTATTTGAGTCAGCTGCCCACCCCATTACCCTAATAGTGCCCAGGCCTAAGAGGGAAATCCTGGTGCTAATGAACTCTCTGGCAAGCTATCTTCGATTTGAAGGCCCAGGAATTAAAATGGGAGCTGGATTTGAAATTCACTTAAGCCCAAGGTTCCTGTTACTGGCACTGATGCCCACTGTTAATTTCAGTGCTTCAACTCCACTCAGGAATAATATTATTGTGAATATAACAACAATAATGGTACTTATACCCTGTGCCTCACCTCCCTTGGACAGAAAGTAAACGCAAAACTTATAAGCAAGTTCTGGCCACTTAAAATAGTGAATGAACAAGGAACAGCTAGAGGAGGGGAAGGGTGGCAGCCCTACTCCCAGTGAGGGAAGGAAAGAGGAGACACTTTTTGCTGTGGGGCTACCGCCATGAGGTACCCCCAGACCCCCTCCAGTTCCGCTGGGATTGCCATTTAATGCTGCTCAGCTCTGCAGGGAGGGGGCTGCTTAGGAAACCTCACAGGATGGTGTCACCCACATTTAAACTCCTGAGTAAGGCAGGCACAAAGGTCGACACAGGCAAGTGGCAAAGAGGAGCTGCAGGTTCTGGTTTTTGAAAATTCTGTTTAAACTGAGTCATTGCCCTGTGATAACTCATTAAAGTCACGCTATAAATTAAAACAGGAGCGTAAGCCAGAAGAACATGCAGCATATTCTGCAGGCACCCAGCAGTGCTCAGAGCAGGACAGAGCAGTATCTGCAGCCTCTCAAGAATGTCTTCTGCTCTTTTAATAGTTCTCCTTAGTGGGGTGTGGAGGTTTGTATCACGTATCTTTCTCCTGTCGCTGGATCAAAAATAGAGCACTGAGTCACTGGTTACAGGCAGCCAGGCAGTCCCCAGCCACGCTGAGCACGCGTCCATGCACCCGCTCACGTCCAGCCACCCCGTGGGCTCCTTCTGACAAGGCTCTTCTCACCTCCAGCAGCACCTCTGCTCGAGGAAGGGCTGCAGGGAGGAGAAAATCCCTCTCTCTGCTGCAGCACGTGCTTCCAGCAGGTTGGCAGATGATGTCCGTTCCAAAAATACACTGAAGTGGGTGGGCAGTTTGCTGCTGCCTTCCAGGATGCTTAGATCAGGGCTGTTGGGCTGGAGATGTCCACCTTGGAATGGGGCAGCTGGCCCTGGGGGAATGAAGTGCCACATGGGATCATGCCCTGCAAAGAGCACTTATCCTGCCCATTTTTAGTGGGGACGCCAGTAGGGCATTGAGCATAGGGAGAGGGAAAGGTGTAACCAGGGAGCCTAAAATGCAGTGATTCCTGAACCTTAACCTCTTCTCCCTAACCCTAATCTGAAGAGCTAAACCACTTCCCTTCCACACAGACCAGCAAAATGAACAACAGAGATCATAAATCCACGGTGGTTTATCAATATCCAGGTCCCAGGAAGAGATATTTCCATGCTTTGTACAAGTAATCACTGTGAAAGTTGCAAGCTTGGCAATCTCACAAAAGTTTTTGGGTTTCTAGTATCTATTTTAATTTTGTATTTTACTCCCCAAACCACTCTTGTGCTTTGTCCCAAATCGAAACAATCTGTGCTAGCAGACCTACGATAATCACCTTCAGGGGTGACTGAGACACAAAGAGTGGAAAAGGAAGGAAAACACGAAGAAACAAATTCAGTTTTCAAAGAACCGTTAATTACTCATTAGTTTGATATTATTAACTATTAATACATAACTAACCACAGGGGTCATACCCCAACAAGTCCTCCTAGCACTGCTTCCAGCTGGGCTCTGTTGTGACTCGTACCTTGCCCAACAAGCAGCAGTATTTACCCACTGGATTGAGCAATGCTGATCATGCCCAGCCCGCAGTCTCGCTTTACAGGGCAGCCTGAATTTTGACATTGACCCTGTTGCTAATCTATGCTAGCATGCGGACCTTGGCCTTGTTAAAGACTCTCATTCCAGCCTCTCATATCTGCTTTTTAGGTCTCTGATCACTCATCTCAGCATCGTCACACCTTCGCTGGTGCTTCAGAATAAAATAGTTTATTACTGCTTGACATTGTCTTCACACTGTGTAACTTCTGGATTTTAAATGTATTTATTTTGTGTCCCTGACTCCCTTTTGGCTTATAATGCCACCTCTTTAGTTAATTTCTGGCTTGTATCTATTTTATAGAGACATGTCCTGCTGAAGGACGCTGCTGTAACACTGTACTTATCATGTGCCTTGAGGGATAAAGAGAGAAAGCCGGACCTTGTTATAATCTAATTTTGTATACATATGTTTTGATTTCATTAGGAAATGCAACATGAACTGAGATGCCCAGTGGCTCACCAGCAGTCACTACAAGTATTTTAAAACTATGGCATCTAAGATAAGCATTCTCCAGTCTCCCTTTCTGATTAACCAGCTCTGTGGTCCTTCTCTTCATCCAAGCAGCTCCACAACCTCCAATTCAAAAGCACTGAACAGTGCGAACTTGTGAGTACAAACTGAGAATGGTCTCCTGAAGCACAGAAAAGGCAATTCCATGGACTCAGTTGGTTCTGCCACAGCCAAAACTCATCACTGGGTCACATCACAAAACCTACACTTCCTATTTTTTGTGTCCATGCCCACACCTCCGCCAGGGCAAGCCCTGAGCAGGTGATGTAGCCTCCAGCTTCCCTCACACCACTTTCTGTGCACAGGACACGTGGGAACCACAGCTCTCCCTGGCTGCTCAGCAGGATCCAAACTGTGATACCACCTACTAAAAAGCAGACGTAGGCTGAGAAAGAAAGTTCAAAAGCCCACTCACTTCTGAGTTCAACTATGGAAAACACAGCGTTTGCTCACTGCTAAGAATGAGGACTTTTCTGTGTTCAAATGATAGCACTGACGCCTTCTCTAGAGCCTTCCTACGGAGAATGGGGGCAGTCAGCAGAGGGACAGCTTTAAGGACAATTTCAGATACCTGTATTCCCAAATACTTCATAAATGACAAAATGAAAGGATCCCCCAAAAGATGTAATATCCTTAGTGCAAAATAAATATGCTCATCCTTCCTTGCTCTGCCCCCAAAATGCTTTTGAATATTTTAAATGGTGAAAGAACAGAAGGATTTTGTATCACAGCAATCCCAAGATTCAAAATCACCAGCACTTTGATTCAAATAATTCACTATGGTGATTTTAACAGCACAAATCCTGCCTTCCTCATAACATTATGATGCCTCTTCGTTGCAAGACTGCAGAAAAATCAGGCAGATTTTTGAAAAAGAAGTGACATAAAAGATGGTCCTGACAGCAGCCCAGTGAACAGAAGCTGTTTCTTCCCATCTTTCCCCTCCCATCTCACAGGGAACAAAGAGAATTTTCCACCTCTCAGCTTCACAGATTTCCCCGAGGCAAGAAGAAGCTTGCATCAGTTCCTGAAAACAGTTGCACGGTATCGCTGCTGAAACTGCTTCACATTTAGGTCAAATCTTGAAAAGAGCCTTAAAATGCAACCAGAGCTGAGGAGGTTCTATGAGAGAACCCTAAAGTGCATCTTAACACACTGAAACAAGGCACTACAGAAACTATGGAGAGGCCGAAGATTTCAAGCCAAAAAGCCAACCAGTATTTTGTGTATGACTCTCGTGAGAACAGAGCGGTGATTTTGTGGCAAGAGATAAAGAACAATGAACTTTCAAACGAGCAAAGGTGCCTTGGAAATGCAGGGAGCTCTGCTGCAAGTGCCCTCTGACAGGCAATGGGAGACAGAACATCGGCAGTGAAAGGGAAAGCCAGAAAATAACGTGACAAATAAACTCAGTCTTGCAGAAGAAATTTAATAATGTAAGGCATTTCATCATGCCCAATTTTAAAAAATAGGGGGGGGTTATGATTACAAATATAAAACTTGCCTTTCCAAATTTTGTTTGCTGATTACTTGCTAATGCTAGTTTTACTGTCATTTTGTTGTGAAATTCGTATCACATTTTCAGAGCTGTTCACAGAATAATATTGGTGTATTGGGGATTTGGAAACTGAGCAGGCATTTATTCCTGTAACTGACAGTCTGACAATGCTTCATAAAACTGAAATACATAAACAGTGAAAATATAACAAATATTTTTTTAATTTCAACCCAATATTCGATTTCGCCCAAACATTAATTTGTGTTATTATAGATGCCTGAAAATATTCCACAGTCACTATGGAAGTTTTCTTACCCTTTTGAATGAGTTTGTCATACAGTTACATTGACAAGGCATCAGAAATTCACCATGTTATTGCCAACACAAACCATTTTAGGCATCTGTTGTGAACTACAGAACACACAAGACTTGACACTAGATCCTCCCTGAATAATTACGTTTAAAGTAAGCTGGTGCCTCTCTGCACAGCCTGTGCAACCAGGTGTTGGATCAGTTCTGTGATGCTTATTTAGGTTTTATTTGGATGCTGTATTTTTTTTACCTGGGTGGCAGTTTGCCCTGTAGTTAATACTGCTGCTATCTCCTAATAACCCTGTGCAGAAATAAACTTGCTGCTGTTACCAGGATCTCCAGAGACTGGATTTGCCGCTGTGGGCAAAGGGGAATTGTTCCTGTTGTCACTGTGGGACAGAGAGAGTGAACATGGCTCCTTCATGTTTGCTGGTAAATGACAGATCTTGGATTCAGCTAAAAACCGAGGCAGGCACCAGCTGCATAAGGAGGTCAGGATGAGATTGGAAAGGGAATAATTTCCTCAGCAGGAGTATGTTTTGTGACACAGCATCCCAGAAGTGACCATGCTGTCTGATACACCCCTCCTTCCCCTAAGCACAAAAACCTCGGCTTCTCCTACGAAAGGGAAGGGCTTAAAAAGGTTTTCCCTACTGCATGCAGATATAATTTCAGCATTCAGCACTGCCCTTTCATTCAAAATATGTAATTCTATTTTTATTCCCTGATTATCTAGCAGAATTCACCGTGACCCAAGGGAGAGGTTAATTTTTGTACTGAGTACCTTATTGCCATGTGGCTCGGGGAGGGGGAATGCTGCTTCTCTTCATTTAGAAATTAAAATGCAGAATTTTTCCTATTTATAATTAATTTCAACTGTATATTATCTGCTACTCCTTTTAAAGGCAAAGCATTGCTTACTCTCAGAAATGTACAGTCCAAAAAGGTATTCCTGAATGTTTTATTTTGGAAGTGTAAAGGCTTTAAAAATAAACAAAAGTAAATACTCAAATACATTTCATACTGCATGTGGCAGGAGTGGCTCCATACAACACAATATGGATGATGCAAATCCAGCAGTTAATTTCTTTGAGACATAAAGTGTAATATATAGACACTTCCAGATCCGGTCTTGTGTCATCGCCTGACCCTTTTGTTATCATGTAAATCCAGCCTACTTTATTAATTATTAATATTTCATTTTGCTATATTGATTGTTCAAGTTAGGAAAAAACCCACCAGTTAAAAACTACTGACTTGTGAACACTGCAAGACCCTAAAAACTGCAATCTCTGAGGATAAATATACATTTATTTTTTGAGAAAATGTGTCATTACCTGCAGTTGAATCAACGCAGAATGATCACGCAATTAAATAGTCTGAATTGAAATTTAAAGCTGCAGACCATGATTTTCCCTACTCCCAGTTCTGCTTGAAATCTCTCACACCTTTAAAAAAATATAATTAGCTTTAGATTTCCCCACAATAAATAACACCAGAACATACCTTGTGCTACCAACCTGAATTTTAAAAAAAAGTAAGAGGCCACCTCAGTGTTTTGAGTTCATGAGATCTTTCAAACACAAAGCCCTAACAGAGTTTCCCAGTCAGAAGGCATCAGGAAGGCTCATCGCTTATGGTAAACTTGGGCTTTAGCTTGACAGACCTCTTCCTTATTGTGCCTTTAGGGGACAGTGGCATGGTGTCCATAATGCTCTTGTCCTCCTCCAGCTGCCTGGCAGTGCACGAGGGGGTGGGCACTTTCACCGTGTTGCCAAATTTGGAGTAGTCCACCGAGTATCGCCCATCTTCCTCTGCCACGATGGGCACAAACCTTTGGCCCCAGAGGATTTCATCCGCCAGGTAGGAGGTTCTGGCCTGAGTGGTGATGCCGGTGGTCTCCACTACCCCTTCCAAGATGACGATGATCTCCAGGTCCTCGTGGTGGTGAAGGTTCATGGGGGAGATGTCGTAGAGGGGGCTGTTCTTGTCTATCACGTGGTAGATGATGAGTGGGGAGACGAGGAAGATGCTGTTGCCCCCCACGGGGTTCTCCATCTGGATGTCGATCTGGTTGAGGGGCACCACCTCCCCCTCCAGGCTGGCGGTCTTCTTCACCACCTGCATGCGGATGGTGGCACTGATGATCATGCTCTTGCGGAGGTCGCCCACGCGCAGCATGAAGCAGAGCCTGCCCTCCCGCAGGGCAATGACTGCGTGCTTGCTGAAGATGAGGGTCTCGGCCCGGCGGTGGGCCTGCGACGTCTTCATGAAGATGCAGCCCAGCATGATGGCGTTGATCACCAGCCCCACGATGTTCTGCACGATCAGCACCAGGATGGCGGCCGGGCACTCCTCCGTCACCATGCGGCCCCCGAAGCCGATGGTCACCTGCACCTCGATGGAGAAGAGGAAGGCGGAGGTGAAGGAGTGGATGCTGGTCACGCAGGGCACGAAGGCGGCCGCAGACCCCGCCGCACCCTCCGCGGGGTCCCGCTGCAGCCGGGTGCTGTGGTCCAGGTCCCCGTGGGCGAAGGCGATGAGCCACCAGACCATGCCGAAGAGCAGCCAGCTGCAGAGGAACGACATGGTGAAGATCAGCAGCGTGTGCGGCCACTTGAGGTCCACCAGGGTGGTGAAGACATCCTGCAGGAAGCGTCCCTGCTCGCGGATGTTCTTATGGGCCACATTGCAGGCTCCGTTCTTGCCCACGAAGCGCG
>VXBT01010125.1:843313-922059 GCA_013400235.1 Oriolus oriolus
CCGCCGCTCCCGCGCGCGGTACCGGGCGTGATCCGGCACATCCTCGGCCAGCCGGGTCAGCACGTACTCCTCGGGGATGATCCCCTTCCTCGAGAGCATGGCTCCGCCGCCGCGCACCGCCCCGGGCAGCCGGGGGCGGGCGGAGCGGGTGTGCGAGCGCCGGGCCGCGAGTGTCGGTGCGCGGTGCTGCCCGAGCCCGGGTGTGCGCCGCGGGCACGGGGGCGCGGCCGCGCCCGGCGCCGAGCGGGGAACGGCGCCGCCGCAGCCCCCGCTGCCGCAGCCGGCCCGGGNTTTCCTCCGGAGGAAGGGTTTCGGGCCGCGGTTTGTATGTAAACATTTGATCCAGGACGGATTTGCTGCCTTCCTTTGTGGGATGCCGTGGCTTCATGTCGAGTGATTATTCCGTGAAATGGGGGGAAAAAAATAAAGGAACTGGCCAATCTCAAAAAAGGAATTTGTGATAATAATAATGATGACCATGATAATAATGATAATAATAACAACAACAACATCAAAACAACAATAATAGCAATACAACAGTAAAACAACAAAACAATAATAACAATAACATCATCAACAACGACAATAATAATAAACAACAACTGAAATTCACCTGCATGTCTCCCGGTAAGTAGGAGGAAAGCATTCATTTGATAAATCGGGCAGGCAGTGGTAGGAAATTTGCTTGAAGAAGCTAAATCCAAGGATGTAATGGCTAAACAGAGACCTGGAACTAAAGGGGCTCAATCCCACTTAAATTTTTGCCACTTATTTAGAATAAACAAGGATTTTTTTTTTCTACACAGAGGACACCATGAAATCATGCGAGCTGTGGCTGCTCAGGAAAATGTCCACAGTCCAAACAGCAGCGAAAGTTGCAAAAAAAAGATCTGACTGCAAAGGATTAACCCCCAGTGTCATGAACAAACAGGCATCAAAATCCTCGGAAAAGGCAACGAAGCGAGGCAGGAAGCTAGAACCTGTGCGGGACACTGTGATGTCTCTGTGGGTATAAATACATACATGGGCATGCCTATAAGGATGTACCCTCCTGACAAGATGCATTATTTAAAAACATTCTAATGTGACTTCTCCACTGTGTAAACAGCAATATTCTCGCTGATGTGTTTACTTCCTCTGGTTTCAATATTTTGTTTCTATTTCAGTTTAGACACAAACATTGTGGAATTGCTACAGCATCCCAGGATATTCTGGATAAGAGTTTTTTCTTTAGTACCAGTGGATCTGTGATTATTTATTTTCTGATTGCACGACACGTGTCCATGGACTTTCCCTTCAGTTTTGGCTCTGAGGGCTTTGGTACACACTGTAAACAGCTCTTGGCACTGATTCTCTGGGCAAGGCAATTGTCCAGTTGATGTCTGGGAGTCAGTCAGTTGGGGTTGAAATTAACTTTCACCACCTACAGCTACTTAAAGCAGCCCACCTAGGGATTTTGGAATAGTACTTTGAATTAATCACTCTGAGATCTCCGAGTAGCCATTATAGGTTTTGTAATGAAATGTTTACTATTACTTTAGACTATTTCTACTTTTTATGTATGAATAGTGGCATGTCCTTCCACACATCAGTTCCTTTTAGAGGGGTCAGTTTCCCAGTACTCCAGGATTTTTCTTGTTCTGGTTCATCTTTCTTGCTGCTTCGATAAATAAAACTAGAATAGCAACAAGGTGCCGTGGCATGTGGCTGCCAGGCCACTGAGCTTAGCCAAAGGTGTTCCCCCTTTCTCTACATCCCTTTGTCTCCTAGATTCTTTTGTGTCCTTTCTGTGAATATGTCACCTGCACCTACACTTTAAGTACATGTTTTAGATGTACAATTAATTTTTAAAAAAGTTTGTGGTTTTTAAAATACTTTTCTTTCTAAACATTTAAAAAATAGAAAACCCAAACCCCTAAAGGATGAAGTACGCTGAAGTTTTACTTGTCAGATGTGTAGTTCTGCAGCTAATGGCAGGTCCTACTCCCAGCTTTTCACAGTGAGCATGCACAGGCTGTACAACACCATGCAGCTCACGCACAGCATTTCACACCCTCGCAGCCATGGACACAGGGATTCAAGAGGCAGTCCTGACTTTTGTGCCGTTTTTCCTTACTCTTTCCTGACCGTGGTCTTATTCTGTACCTTTTCCTCCAGAGGGCGGTACCTCCATAAACGTAGAATGGATAAAAACCTGTGTCGGGGGAGAGGGGGTTTTAAAGGGAGAGTGAATTGCTGCATTGCCTGGTGCTACGAAGGACCCAGGGACGGGTGCTTTATGAACACACTCACCACGCTGCTTTTAGGAGTCCTGCACTCTCTAGAACAGTGCTTCCTTGTTTCCACTTCTGTTCTGTTATAGGACTGCCATTTGCCACTTACTTCTTTTTCTTCACCTCTGAGCACTTAGGGGCTGAGGTGGGATAGCAAAGCAAGTGGCTTCTGCTGAAGAATTTCGAGAGCAGAATAAAAAGAAGCCCTGTCTTCATGGATCAAGTGACAGATACTTAAAAGAAAAAAGTGACAGAGCTTCTGAGTGAGCCAACATATTTGTGTTAAGAGCTGCTGAGCAAATTGGGCTCACAGGAATGAACAACCCCTCTGTAGTACCAAATCATGAGGGGTGAGTTCTTCCACCCACAAAATAGGTTTTACACTTCAAAACTCCCCACCCCACTTTATTCTAATTTTAATGGCTATCAAACAAGATCTTATGATAACTGTCAAATTAAAATTTAGTTGTTGCCATGTTACTACTCTGCCTTTAGTAGCTGAGTAAGGCTTCAGAGGCTACGCAGTGCCAGTCTAACAGAAACTAAGCCTCACAAATCACCTTGCAGTAGGTAGGCAGAAGAAAAGAGCTCGGAGTTGGTTATGCAAAGCCACAGGGGAAGGCATGAGCAGGGCTGGGAAGAGGGCTTAGGAAGCAGCCATGCTGTGTTTCCTGGCCACACTAAGACAAGGGAATAAACACTGTAAAGGTTTTTGTATAATGAAAGCATTTATACAAAGCAACAGAAAACCCTCTGGTTGCATCTCCATGGGCAGCCTAACCCCTAACACCTTTGGGACTGAGACGAGTCCTGTCCCTGAGGAAAACTGAAAGCCTGGCCTTGGTGTGCAGTCTTGCAGCCATTTCAGTACAACCCTGTGCTTAGTAATGCTTCACTGCCAGACAAACACATTTGTGAGCCTGGTGTAGCAGTGACTCCTGGGCTGCCTATCTCATGGCAACCAGGTTTATTGACTTGGATAACGTCATCAAGCCTCACCACCACAGAATAACGTTCTTGGGTACTGCTGCTGGGCACCGGTGAGACTCTTAACCCTTCTAAGTTAGGGGCAGGAATTCCCTGGGACTTGGCCCCATATAAACAAGACCAGATGAAATGTGCTGAGGAAATGTCCTGTCTGAGGGGCAGCTAAGAGCCTCCCTCTTCACACATATTGATTCAGCAGTGTGGTACCATCAAAAAGACAACCAATTGTTGCATAGGAACGAACTCACCCTACTCTCTTGCAATGCTGCTTTGGGAAATACAAGCCCCATTTAAAATGGAAATGTATGACTTTTACTTTGAGTTCTAATTTCTCAATACTGCAAGATACAGTACAGCCTCCTTAGCAATATGCTGTGTCCTTTCCTCCCCTGCATTCCCTTCTGGGTAAGGTTTTCAGAAGCTTGTGGAGTAGGAATGAGTCCAAATTGCAGTGTCAAATCTCAGGCACTTAATTAAAAGCACATGAAACCTCACTTCTCTGCATCTCTCCCCTTGCCATTAGAATCTAGGAGCTTCCACAGATGGCTGCAGAGCCTCTGCAGCATGAGTTTGAGGTGTCCTGCAGAGTGGTGTTTTCCTAATCCTTTACAGGGTGAGATCCTGCCTCAGACCAGTACTGGGAAGCCAGGAGACAGCATACACAGTAGCTGTAGCAGAAATATGCTCCGTGCCCTTCTGCTCCCACTCCTCCTCTCTCAGCCTCAATGGAAGCCTGGTATTCCAGGGTGAAAACACACCAAGAATTCTGCAGCCATTTTTTCTTGGACAGTGCCCAGCAAACAATTCCCTGGAGGAGAAAACTCCCAACTGTCCATTTTCTCTTTCCGAGTGTATGACTGAGCTCATGCCTTTCATCTGCACAACCACACCCTACCTCCTGACTTTTACCACAGCTCCTTCTACACTCTCCCCTCTGGTGCCACTTACCTGCCCTTCATTACTGCCAAAAAAACCAGAAGGCAGATGCTGCAAATATTCTGCTCTGGAACTGGTAACACAAACAGCACCAACAGCCCTTCATTTTCCCTGGCTCTCTGCTGCAGTGCCAGAAGTAATGCCTTCAAATATCACATATCCCATGAGAACACTGAGGTGTCTTTTTCTAGAAAATAAAGCCTTTAAAAGCAGGTTCCAAACTAATTGAGCAGGCTTAAGAGAGGAAAAAAAAAAAGAGATAAAGAGTACTCCTAAGTGCTAGGAATCCTTCAAACAGGGGAAGTAATAAAAGAAAAAAGATCTAAAGGCAAACTTGCTGTAAAAAGAATAATGGTGAAAAACTCATTGTAGCCTTCCATTGAGTTATTGGCATTCTAACCCTCTGTTAATGAAAAAATCCCAGAATGACTGTCACAGGGCAGGGATAAGTAGCTGTCTAGCAAAATCGGGATAATGTCAGTGGTTAAAAGTTATCTTAAGTATACAGAATTTATTGGTAAGGATCACAGTAAATCTAGAATGTGCGTGACACTGGGTGAAATATGTGAAACTAGGAGATGATGAGTCAAGCTCTCGTGGCCCTGAGCTACAGTGAAAGGTTTAATACTGTTTATTTACCAGACTTGAAGGGATAATTTCCAGATGAACTGGTAGGTCTGCACTGGTCTGGAAACAGTGTACATTATACACTGATACTTTATCACAGCCTGCCTCCTCTCAGCTTCTTCTTCGAAGTTTGGGAGGGAGTGTGGCTCCATCCTGCTTGGAATCAGTATAATAGTATTCAGTGGGCATAAAGATGGAATCAGATTGTAATTAATTTCTAGACGGTATTAAAGGAGAGTCTAAGGCACAACTCAAGCACTATCAATAAACCACAGTATAAAAAATGTTTTATAGATTTTATATTTCGATATTAAAGCTTTACAGAGTCATTTGATTGAAAGAGATACAAGCTTTTGAGAAATACCTTTGGTATATAATTTTTCCTTCTGCATTTAGTCAGTTACGAGCATTATCTACAGTAGGGCTATGACACATAAAAAATAACATGTTAATAAATGACAGGGGGGCTTTGAGAGTTACATAAAAACCTCCATGCTGGTTATGTTTGTTTAATGTGTATCCTGTTGTATTTCACCCATGTAGTTTTTTTCAACTATATCTCATGATTCTTTGGCAGCAAGTAAAAAGAAAAGTAGTTGTATACAAAAAAGTAAAGTACACAGATAATTCATTAATGCTTCAGATGGAAAAAATGGCTCATTTTATTAAAAAAGGAAAAGCTCAATTTATTATGAAATAATATTTATTTACAGGTATTTTACATTTTTAGAAAATAATAAAATTGTATTCTAAAATGCTTTATTTATTTTTATTACTTATCTGCTTGTACAAAAGAAGCAAAGACACTGTCTTCTTGTTCTAGCAGAACTTCAGGCTTGTCATATTCCAAAATAACCCCTCTCTTCATTACAATAACCAAATCTGAATTGAGGATCGTGTGCACACGGTGCTGAAAACCAAAGAAACAAAATACTGAGTCAGTGGATCTATTCAATATATTCCAGGGTAAGACAGACTTCCACAAATTAATTTTCCTATGAAGTTCAAGTTTGATTAGGGCTACTTATCCTGCTTTTCATCCTAATTTCTGTTCAAATACTGCAGATAAATACACAGAGCAAGAGCCAGGTGGACACTCAAGTACCTAAAACATACACAAGTACTTCAGTGTGAAGGGTCCTGTGAGCTCCCAATAGAATGTCCCCAGCCCAGAGTCCTGCTATCAAGTGGTGCCAGAAGAAGGCAGCCAGGCAGAGTAGGAACTGGGCAACAGAGCAGGAATGTTTGGTTTTTTTTCTAGGTACTGCCTGTGGGAAGTTGGGAATCCTCCCAGTACTGGATTACATCTGGGTCTGGGGTGGTTCCTGAGCTTGGTGTGGTTTGTCTATTTAGAAAGCTGATCTAGTCAGCTTTACAAGACTTGGGCCATGTCTTCTCTTGAGCTTTCATCATCATTTTGCATCCATATCCTTTAGAAAAGATTTTTCCATACTTCCTGCCCACTATATGAATGAGTACTCCTTCCTTTTGTATTCTCTGGGCCTTGCTGCTCAGAGTTTCATCTGATGCCCCTTGCCTCGTGGCTTTGCAGACCTCTCTCACATGTCCTGACATTGTCCTTCTTCCGGGCAGAAGAGCCCCAGCCCGCTCAGCTGCTCCCCTTCAGGAGCAAATCCAACACCTCCAAAATCATCCTGTGCTTCTCAACCTTTTTCAGTTGTAACGTGTTGTTCTGGCCACGAGGAGACTGGAACTACACACAATATTCAAGGTATGTGCAAACTATGGACTTTGAGTTCAGCCTTCTGGTTTCTAATCACTGTTTTTATTTCTTTATTCATACAACATTTTTCTATCCTAACTCAAGCATTTCCTAAATAAATAGCATGCATTGTTTCCATCTTTTTTTAAATAAAATGGTTCAGTAATTTCCATAATCTCTGTCAGATTCAATCTTCTTTGCTGCTTCTTTTAGCTTTTTTTTCCCTCCACCATTTATTTTTGGGTTTCGTTTTTTGCAAGCTTCTTCATATTGACAGAATTCCACTTTTTAAAGTTAACTGTAACTGCATGGGATTTTTTGGGTCTGCTTACTCCTGCAGGGATATTTAATCTGAGAATATTGTGGTTGCTGTTACACAGTTGCTCTTCACCCATAAGGTTCATAATCAAGTCTTGGGCATCCTCAGTACCAAAACAACTCTTGTATTTCCTTCTCTGGCTTTCCTAGCTAGATTTTCCATAAATTAATCACTGATGGCATCTACAAATCTCATCTCTTCTGCAGTTTCTATGACATTTATCCAGTCCACAGGCAGGGGAAGGGGACTGAAATATCACATTCCAGTTGAATTTTCTGCCCTTGTCTGATCTCTTTTAGTGTAACACAATCAGTGCTGCCACCCTGGTAATTGTGAGTAACATAGAAGATAACAGAGAGCCAGTACTATAACTCCTACTACTCCTATTCTTTCTAAACAGAATTTAGGAATAGATTGGCTTTCTCTGGGAAAAAACCCGCACCAAAACCAACACAAAACAAAAACACACCCAAAACCACTACCCATCCCCCCAAAACCCCATGTTACATTTCTACTACAGAACATTTTGAGTACAAACCCACCTGCTGTAAACCACATTCACAATTGGAAGTAAAAACATTCAAAATAAGTTTAGTACAAGATGTTGTTTGTTTGAACTGTGCAGTTTAAAACTCACTAAGAGAGTAAAGGACTAATAGAGCTTTTTCAGCCTGTCCCCGAACAAACTGAAAAAGATACATAAATGCAGAATGCAGTGCAACTCTGAATTTTCATGCAGAGAACTCAGGAAATGTCATGCTTAAGATTCCTTTGCTTTTTTATAATGACACACTGGATGGGTGCCACAAGACAAATCAGGTCTTCTATTACACATTTGCCAGGTGAAAATAAACGATGCTAAGAGATACCTGAGCACAGATTTCTTGTGTTGAATTTCTAAATGTTAAGAAGCATACTGACTTCATTTCACCTCCCTAAATATGTGTATTTACTTGTCCTTAGTTAAATGATTATTTTAGCTTGATGAAACTTATTCTTATATTTCAAAGCAGTCAAAGTATATGGTACTTTAAATCAGCTTCAAATGGGAAACAGAAGATAGAGAGCATACTTAGGTTATGTATCTTTACAGGCAATCTGACTTCACATCACACAACATTGAAGAAGCTATGGTTATGAGTTTAAGTAAGAAATTTAAAATTGGAAAAGAAAGCTTACACTTCAACACCACTTGAAAAAAAAAGATGAATGGCCTAATTAACACATTTAATAACACGGACAAGAAGTGAGTAATGGGGCATTTCTGATCCTTTTTTGCATTAGAATGGCAGCAGGGACTGTACTTACTGCTATTGTAACCACAGTACGGTCAGCAAACGCAGTCATGACCACCTTCTGGAGAATGTTCTCCTAGGGAAGGAAAAACATTTGGTGCTTCTCAAACAACAGAAGTTGCATGATAGACACAGACACTAAGAAGGCTTAAGTAACCACTGACTATTCCATGCTGTTATTTATCCTCCATTGCAGAAGTGAAAAACCAGCTACGTGCCTGAACTAAACCAGAGCCTGGTCTCTCCTGCCATTCCCACTGCCTTTGGGGTTCAGCAGACACCAGAGCTGTGCTCTGGCCCCAAACTCCTGCTGTCCTGGCCTCAGTTTTACAGTGAGGAAATCCAAGGTGAATTCTGGGTGCTGCCAGGCTGCCTGTGCTGGCGCCTCTGTGGAGTGTCCTTCACCCCACTGCAAGCCCAGGAATGTTCCAGCACAGTGGGGACATCTAACACTAAGGGGTGGCAGGGACAAGCAAGGGACTGTGCTGTACCTGGCATATTTAACAGTGCAGATGATATTTAAGATGGCCTTAACATACATAGCTCTCACTCAACAAGTACTCATCCTTTTCTCTTTAGGAGTCACGTTGCTGCATTCCAAACTGCCTGGAAGTGTCACGAGCACAGAGACCTTCATTTGCTATTATCTGCTCTTTAGAAAAGTATTTCAAAGGAGGAACTCTATCCTCAATGCCTCAAAATTCAGAATATGTTTTAACTGGGCTGCGTGCACTGTAGTTCCCTACCTTACACTGAAGCACACCAACATTTTACTGAACTAAAAATTGTAGCTGTTCTAGCAAACCCCTCCAATTATGTTCTTTACTTACAGCGGAAAGAAGCCTGAAATATTTCCTGTAACAACAGATGAAAAAAATGTACTATTCTATTTGGCTAAAACCCAGTCACTGCACTGTTACCAAGTGCTTTAACATCTGCCTAGAAATTCCAGGCAATTAATGCAATAATCCAGCGTGTCTTTTCTGTGTCTTTGTCTGTTTCCTTGACTCTGCTTTCAAGCCATCTAACTTCCTGACTTGTCCTGTCAGCCATGTTGGGGAAACTTGTCACTTGCCAATTCACCCTTCACTGACCATCCCAGCTGACCTTCCCAAGCTTTCTTTAGTTCAGAAAAGCCAATTGCCAATTAAAATAACATGCTTCATTTTCATAATGCAATCAGTTCTGGAATAACTATTAAGTTCCAACTAAAATGGTTTAAAAGCTCTTTAGATTTGTTAGCAACGACTCACAACTACCTGGGCTTGTAAATATGTCTGCACTAAATGTGGTGTAAGCATATTACAGAATAGACAGAATTGCTTTCCACCTTTTTCTTCACGCATCAGTTGTCTCCCCCTCAAGGAAAAGAAATCAGAAACACTCCAAACTCACTGTTGCCATGTCAATAGATGCTGTGGCTTCATCCATGATGAAGATGCTCGTCTTCCTCACAAAAGCCCTTGCCAGGCAGAACAGCTGCCTTTGGCCCTGGCTGAAGTTTTCACCCCCTTCTGTGACAATTGCATCTGGAAGTGATACAGAAAAGCAGTGTTTCTGAGGGATATGTGTATGAGAAGGTCAGATGAGAATAGAGCATATGCTTGGAAAACAGTGTCTCGCTTTCAGCATAAAGCAGTATTTCCTAGGCCTACGGCTGCTGGTGACACATTTTTGCCCGCTTATTTCCAGTGTTCAAAACAACCAGTACTTTTGTCTCACTATATTCTCTGTGACTATTAGACATCAAAGTGGCCAAGGATGTTCAAGAGTGAGTTTCTCTGAAACATGTGCATTCTAGGACACTGCACCCCCAGTCAAAGCAGCACCCATTATTTCTTCACCCTAAGGGTGTGTAACTTACCATTTCAAGGGGGTTTATTGGTGGGTTTTTGTTTGTTTTTTGTTAGGTGTTTGGTGGGGTTTTTTTTTTTGTTTGGTTTTTTTTCTGCATACCCAAATGATTCACACCTTGAAGCTTTATAAATATTCCTCCCTGGACATGACTATGGGAAAATACAAAAGAATGTGTTCTAGGTAACACCTGATTTGTTGACACTTTATTTGAATTCACAAGACCCATAAGCCCCAGTGCTTCATAACAAAGACATAGTGAAATAAAGTAATTTTACCACTGATTTGAAAAGAAAGAGGTTTCTGCCCCACAAGTACAATTGGTAAAGGAGTTATACAGATACAGGACATTTTCCTGCAGGCACTGTTTGTCACCTTCCATAAAATTTAAAAGCTCTTTCTTCATCAACTACCCTTTTAATAAATAAGTGTGAAATGAGAATATTGGGAATGCTGGAAACAACATTCTCAAAGAGAAGTCTCATTACCTAGGCCCCCAGGAAGCGCCTTCACCACATGCTTGAGCTGTGCTATTTCCAGTGCTTCCCAGAGCATGCTGTCAGTGCACTTCTTCTCAGGGTCCAAGTTAAACCTGCATCGTGGGTAATTCAAGAACATCAGTCAACAGAAACTGCTGCAATGGATTTCTTCTTTTAGTGTGCTTAGAAACAAACCTGCAGATAATCAGAATCATATGCTGAAGGTCTGGGCCTGATTCTGATCTATCATTGGTATAAATCCACTGAATTTTCCAGACTTAATCAATGTTTATGTGATTAAGATGAAAATTTGACTCTCAGTTGAGCAGAAAGGGAAAAGCTTCCTGTTTTGTGGATATCTTTATGGCTTTAGAATTTTTTTTTTGTATAAACTAAAGAAATTCTCATGTTTTACTGGAAAAAGCTGCGACTTTACTCAGTTTAAATTAGCATTCAGTTTTAACAGAGACCAAAATTCTACCCTCTCTCCTTTTAAATGCAGTATCTCTTTGTTCTGCATTGCTATAGAAATGTTACCAGAATAATCCAGCTTCATACCGCTTTATGAAATTCAGCTCTTCACTGCAATTGAAAAAATCTTGGATTTATGAACTGATGAACATTATTTTAGCTTGCTGTGACCCAGAAGTGACAGCAACAAATGTGAATTTCCTATCATATTACATTAACATATGGGACGATAATAAAATATTCAATGGTGCACAATACTATTTTTATGTTTTACTCCTGCTGTATGAGTTGTAAAGGATCGATGCTGGCCTAAATAAATTTTTTAATAAGTTAATTTATAAAACAAAGGAATACAGTCGCATCATCTCCTGATGTGAATGAATTATGCTCTATTCAAGCATGTCCAGCAAACCACAGAAGCCTGTATCCTCTTCAGTGAACTCTAATGACTTACATAGAAACTAAAACTGCAGGTGATGTAACTGTGCACTGAGGATTGTAGTGTTCCTTCCTAAGGAAAATGGCACAGGGAAGGACATTTGTTGGAAACTGGAACTTTTTGCCATCGTTTCTACTTTATCATCTTCTCAGAAAAGTACAAAGAGAACGAAAAAAAAAAAACTAAGGTATTTGGTACCACAGATGAAATGGCTCAAAGACTATGGAAGAAACATGGATAGAGGCTCCAGGATAAAATAAGTCAGTTTCCCAGTACTTCTGATGTTGTTCTTTTGCTTTTTCTTTGTCTACAGCAGTTTTTTAGTCTGCATTTTTTACATCTCATATTTTAAGGCAGACAGATGAAAACAGATGTAGGAGAAAGAGGGTTTCAAGAAATGCTGGGTGGTCATGAGTATTTGATCAGTGAGCTAAACTGATTACTGGATCCTGGAGGAATAAATATTGGCTTTCCCTGCTTCCCAGGCATGGGATGTCTTCTGCCAGCAGTGTCCTGTCCAGGCTCAGGCACTGGGAAAGGGTAGCCTGGCAGGGGTGAGTTAGAAGCACAGACCGAAGGCAGTGATGCTCCCTGTTCTAACTGAGGAGACCAGAACTGAACAGCTTGGTATAGAAGTCACTATATAGTACAATTATAATACATGATTCATGTTATAATGACATATAAACAATTACATGCTTTTTTATTTATTGCTGGTGCTGAATACTTACCGGATTGTTCCGCTGAATAAAATAGGATCTTGGAGAATGATTGACAGCCTGGATCTCAGCGTCTGTAAGGGGAGCTTAGCGATATCTATACCATCAATGATAATCCTCCCTATTCAAAAGAAAGCAGACAGTGTGTTTATTGTGCCACGCAGCTGTTGGCAAAGACATGGCCCACTTCCAGGCTGAAAGGCAGTACAGCAGGAACAGGCCTTGTATCACATACCCCCTTCTTCACTAAAGAAACATGCTTTGACTAAAAAGCAAGCACAGCTTTCTTGAGACTAAGCCCAGCTGGAAAGCACGCAGAGTGTACCTGAAGTATCCTACGAATGATTAGATACACTGCTTAACTGCTTGACCAATATACATCTGTCAAACAACAAGGTCTGACATTACTTCAATCGGGGATTAACTACCAGGGGCAACAAGCCTTTCAGAAAGCCAAATTACTGTTGAGCACTAAGAAATTTTATCTCCGAGTACAACTGTCTGTCTCTACATGGGGGCTCTGTGGGTGATGTGGCTGGGAAACAGGCTGACATCTTTTGAGATGCACTCTGTGAGGCACATGGACACGGCACACAGGGAAGGAAACATGGCAGGAAATTCCAGGGCAGCAGGCCAAGCTGCAACCCCCAATTGCTGAGTTTTCTGGGCCTAGTAGATGCCATCTGTGCCTTGAGCACAGATCCTTCATTACACCTGAACACCTTGCCCTTTTTATGCTTTGCTCCTTACTGTTGTGATCTAACAGCACAAAAGGCTGTCGTCTGTCACTCTTGGACTTCTGCTTCTATCAAGCAGAATTTTTATTGATCTGGCTTATGAATAGCACAGCTGTTAGGTGACAGATTATATCAGGTTTAAACAGGGCCAGAGAGCGTGTCCTGCAGATTTGAAAATCACACTTCAGAGCTGCTGCTGTTAAGGAAAAGACTACCAAAGAACCTTTAGGAGCTAAGCTTGACTGACACACAAAAGTGTTATCTTACCCTCAAAGGTGTCAACCATTCTGAAAAATGCAAGGGAGAAAGAGGACTTTCCACTGCCTGTTCGGCCGCAGATCCCAATCTGAGACACAGAAAACAGATGAACATCAGGCAATGGAAACATCAGAAACGGATAACATCTGTATTTGACACTTCAGATGAGAGGGTGGAGGAGCTGTTCTGATTCACATGATCCTCTTCTCCTCCTGACACTGAACCAGCCATAACAGAAGCACTGTGTTCACTTTTTTTTTTTATCTTTTAGGGGTCTGAGCATTTAAGAATAAATCAAGGCCAGTCCTATAACAGGAACAATAGGAGAGTGGTAATGATGGGAATAAAGGCAAGAGAGCCATGTGAGAAGGATGAAAAGTAGGTCTAGCACTGTAAGGGCTCACTGTCACTTCTTTTGTCACTGTGTGCTGACAGCAGGGCACTGGGATGCTGAGGGGGGGTGTCTGCCTAAACACACCAAGCTAAGAATCCCCCACACTCCTTTCCAGTGCACTACATTCTTTGAGAGAAAAAGCTTATCTGTAATTCAGTCATCAAAACATTCTATGGTATGTTTTAACTCTGATTTATGTGATGTGGTAGTCTAAAGAGCTTCTGAGAACCACTGCAGAAATTCTTTACCTTTTGTCCTGGTGAGATGTGGGCATTGACATGTTTTAGCACTGGCTTTAAGTTGCTGTCGTATCGGACACTGAGGTTCTGGATTTGGATCTCCCCTCTGTCTGGCCAGTTCTGGGGAATCTGTGAGGAAGCTGTACCAGGAGCACAGAGGGAAAAAAACCCAACATCAATCCTCTTGTAATAAATTAATTGGTTCATTAGGTGATTTACTACATTTTTCATGGCAATACACTGCAAAATCATTAAAATTTCAGCAATCTCTTTCTGCATGCTGCACAAAACTGCACTTACAAAGGAGCCCTTCGTAATTTTCAGCTTCTGTTTTGAGAAGGCCATTGATTCTTTTCACTGCGCCCAGCTGGATCTCCATGTCAGCCAGGTTACGGACCATCCAATTCAGATAGTTAGACACCTGATGTAAAGCAAATACACGACTGAATCCCAGATTTTTAGTAGTTTGCATCATTTGACCAGCATGCAGTTTAAATTCCTACACAGGAATGCCTCAGTAAGTGGAAGTTGTGAACGAACTGGATGGTACAACACCAACAGGGAGGAAACAATGACTAAAGGTTAAATTTCCTAACTGCAGTGCACAGATACTTTGGTACTATGGAGAGCTGATCTACACCAACAGAAAAGAGGGTGACAGAACAATAAAGACAGGTGAAAAGACATAATTTTGGTAACTTAAGTTTGGATAATCTAGAATGATGTACCAGGGCATAGTTACAACTGATGCACTGAAAATGTATTCTTCACAATGCAAGACAATATAAAAAATTATGATGCAACTTGTCCATGTTTTGTTGACATATTTGAACTAACACCTCAATGAGATTGGATCTCAAAGCTGAAGAAAGCATACGCTCAAATATGTCACCCATCACATGTGAACTGAAGTAAACACATGGTTTCAGTGATGTTACAGTACCCACTATAGATGTACAGACACCTTCAATCTTCCTGTTCATCTTTGTGCCCTGAGGAATTACAAAAAAATGTTTGGGAGAGACAGAAAGGATCCTGAGATTCTTACCATAAGAGCATAGGTTAGTCCCAAGCCTACAAGTCCTGAAGTGATTTTATTATAGAGGCAACTGGTAATAGAAGTGACAGCTGCTATGAGTACCACACATGCTCCAATGTACTCCTGAAGGAATATGAATAAGCTCCATCATTATAAGTCTACAAAGGATTAAAATGTTCTTATAACTTTGCATACCAAATAACAAAGCCATTGCACAGTTTGAAATACAGGCAGAAAACCCCATGGAACGCCATAAAGACCTTGCCTAGGAACCCATTCTTACTGCTTTTAGCAGGGCTGTGCTGGGGAAGTCAACACAGATTATCTTAAGCATGTAATGGAGGTGGCTGAAATCATGCAGCTGTTACCTGGGATAGGAGGGAAATGCTCATGCATTCCATCTCTGGGGCTGATGATGAACTGCTGGGAGGCTCTGCTGTTGCTGCTGAGTTCCTACCATTCATAATTGTTCAAACAAGCCTCTCTTGCACAGCACGTCCCTATTACCTTAAGGGGCTTTTTCTGTTTTAATTTAAATCATTGGTGATTTGACTTCCCACAGACAATTCTTTAAGTAAAATTGTGTAACAGACTAGAAAACAAACTCTGTAGGAGGGAAACTCTCATTTGTCTGTGTTTGAACTGTTTAGTGATACAGGCATTGATCAGAATTAGGGACTTCAGGTGGTCTAGGCATGAACATATGAAAGGGTAATAATATTTTAAGTCAAGTCATACCCAATACCTGAACTAAAGTAGAAAAGGTACCAGTTAAAAAAGAGTCCAAAATGGAGCTAGAGAGTGTGACATGAAAAATGAATTAACATACATTTAGCACATCTAAAAGACGCCCATGTTACCAGAATACCATTACTACACCTGCATTTAAAAATCTGATATAACATTCCACAACATAAAATTCCTTGACTTGCTTCTTAGGGAATTATTTTTAATAACCCATTTCCCATGCCAGGCCACTTCACTGAGCAGAAAACAGGCCACTGAATATCTTTGGTGTTCTTCAGATGACCCCAAAACAGACTCAAACTCATCTACATCCTTCTGTTTATTAGGAGAGCTTCCAAGACGCTGAAATTTCCCTAGGGAGCCGCAAGGCAGAGGCTGCTGACACTGACTGACGTGGGGCCACAGTGACATCCTGGCTGGTGGCACAGCTCAACTCTGATCACTCTTCACACACAGAGGAGCCAATGTGACCCATGAAAACTATTCCTGTCTTGGAAAAACAGCTGCAGGCTATGGGGAAAATTCATACCCCGTTCAGTGTCCAGGATGGGTTGGGCACATGCAGAGAGACATAGAGGGCAAAGGTATAGCTTGGAGATGAGGCTGGAAAACTGCTGAATGCCTCATCAGATTACTTGGAACAGAGTCAAAAATTCCTTGTGTGTACACAACAATAATAATGTACTTGCCATGCGAACTTCCAGCCAGCGATTGGCAGCTGTGAGGAAAAGGGAGGCAATGTTGTTGGAATCTGTGTATTCAAGAAGTTTTTGTCGAAATTTGGCTTCATACCTAAAATAAGGAAACAGAAAAAAGAAAAAAAAGAAAGGAAGAAAGCAGGAAAGCAAGAGGGAAGAAAAAAAGAGTTGGGCCTTGGGGTCTCAGAAAAATGAAAAGTAAAATTTAATTTCTGGGGTATGTGCTTATGGACAGCTTGGCACAGGGTATAAATCAGCCTATCGATAGTTCAGAGTGACATCATTTGTAGTCTTGTGTTAGGCAAAGTGTATTTGCGCAGTACCTTGGGAAGTAATTTATGGATATTATTGCATTGATTATCGTATTGAAATTCTGTGGGACTTCCAGATCCCACTGGGCATTTTATAAATGTATTTTATGACATGGTAACTGAGAGAGAGACAGATCTGAAACAAAAAAAATTTAAAATATGTATGAGAGCAATAATACGTGCATGTACTTGTGAAAAGAAGTATTAATGCCGCAGCATTCAGTTTTTCTCAATTATATAAGCTCAGGTTTTAAAATTTATATTACCATAGTGCCTAGAAATTGTAACAATTTAAAAAGTATAAACTCAAAGAACTTCCCATTATAGTAGCACCCATATTAAACAAATATATTTGTCCTTATCACTAAACAAAGGCAGCACTTTGGAAAATGGAAGTCAAGTACGTGGTGCAACAAAAAATATTAGATTGGAAAGAACTGAGTTTCCCTTCCCTCAAAGAACTAGCCACAGTGCACAAAACAGGGTTAATCACAAATAAGCCTGTTTAGAGTTTGTTATAGGGAACTTGCACCCATTCATCTGAATAACTGCACCAATGAAATCTGCCGTGAATTCAGCAGGTATGGGAGATGATTCCCTGCTGGGGTCTTGGCAAGTGTCCAAGTCAGCCAGTCACCCCTTTTAGCTGGGCATATTTAATTGCATAGTTGTAAATTAAAGTGATGTTAATAATCAAGTGTATCAACAATTACAGCTAATAATGCACCAGCTGGCACAAAAGTATTTTCCAGGGTACTGATACAAGCTCAAAGGCCTGAAGATTTAGTTTAAGCACCCAAATCTTGCCTCTTTCCCCCCTTTATTACAGGATCAAGTTTAACGCATTTGATCTCCCCCTTTGAAACTTTACCTTATCCTTTAGCTATTATGGCTGCGACAAGCACTGATTATTTATAAACTCAGCTCTCCTTATACTGACATAAGAGAATGCCTATGTATGAAGTACATGGCTTACAGAAGCTTGCAAATTTGTTCACTGCAGGGTACCTTAATCCTTCTTCTGAGTATAGTAAAATAATGACTTTACATAAAAAGTTTATGATTTTGAGGGAAAGAAATAATTCAGCTGTCCAAAACTTAGCCATGTGCTAAGAGACATGTCTGCTGTGTGCAGTGGGGAATCACAGAATGGCTTGGATTGGAAGGGACCTTAAAGATCATCTCATTCCAACCCCTTGCCATGGGCAGGGACACCTGTCACCAGAGCAGGTTGCTCAGCGCTACATCCAACCTAGCCTTGCACACTTCCAGGGATGGGGCATCCACAGCTCCTCTGGGCCACCTCTGGTGGCCTCACCACCCTCACAGTAAACGATTTTTTCCCAACATTTAATCTAAACCTACTCTCTTTCAGTCTGAGGCTGCTCCCCTTGTCCTGTCACTACATGCCCTTGTAAATAGTCTCTCTCATCTTTCTCACAGGTTCTCTTCAGGTACTGGAAGGCCACCATTAGATCACCCCAAAGCCTTCTCTTTTCCAGGCTGAACAAACCCAACTCTCCCAGTCTTTCCTCATAGGAAAGATGCTTCATCTCTCTGATCATCTTGGTGGCCTCCTCTGGATTTGCTCCAACAGGTCCATGCCCTTCCTGTGCTGGGGACTCCAGAGCTGGATGCAGCACTGCAGGGGGTGGGTCTCACCAGAGCAGAGGGGCAGAATCCCCTCCCTCCCCTGCTGGTCACAGTGCTTCGGATGCAGCCCAGGATCTGGGCTGGCTGTGAGCATGCTGGTTTGTTTGCACAGCAGAATGGTTGTTTCTGAAAATAGGCATTAGTGCCACCATGTCAGAGCTAGGGAGCCCTTCCTTTCCTCAGGGCTCACTGCCCTCAGCACCCCATCATGCAGATGTGACTGTGCTGCTTCTGGAACCAATTCAGTCACGTTTAACTTTCATATCTCTGTACCACGAGGAATTGTGTGATGCAGATACGCCTCAGAGAATGTGAGGTATGCATCATGAGTCAGTCATGCATATGCACGTGGAGCAGGGATGCAAAGTTACCACGGCTGCTGGATTGATGCAAAAATATCAGAATTTCCCTTCAGAAAGTGTCCCCAGATTACCAAGCCTCTCAGAATACAGACCAGTCTTCGCAGAAGCCTTCACGTTTACATTTTGTTGATTGTTTAACACTAATGCTATCTGAAGTATCTAAATAAAATATAAATCAGGCCAGGGAATCTGCTGAAGGTGTTTTTGTAGGTGCAGCAGTAGCTGTCTTCCTGATTTCCCTAAGATTTTTTTGTACATTTCTTTCCATATGCGTGCTGAATAAATCCAGGATGGAGACTAACCAAGGGTAAGGACGCTTCAGGAACAACTGGCACCTCCTAACAGAATAGATTCCTGAATTAGTGTTATTTTTAGGGATGCTCACGCTAGCAAGTCTAAACTCCACTCCTGGTAATATGTTAGGCAGCTGAAAAGCTACACAGTCCCAAAAATAACTGGGTTAGCAGCTGAGGCAGGAGGCTGGCAGACAGATGGAACACACAACTCACTGAACGCACATGGCTGGCTGGGTCAGTGACACATCACCTACTGCAGGATTTAAGAAAAACTACAATTCTTTGACAGAGGAATTCATTCCAAAGTGACAGGAAGAATCAAGAGGGAATGCTCTGACAGACTGAAAATATTAGCTAGATGGCACTGAATATTGCTTTCTGTATCAACACCAGAAAATATACAGCCATAATGCTTCAAAGATCCTCTTAATCAAGTAAAAGAATATAGGAACAAGAAAAGCAGACATTAAAAGAGAAATTGATTTTCCTGCAAATTGAACATAGACATAACTACAAACTATAGAACACTGTTGGCACTTAATGAATTAAATATTCAATAACAGTAATTAATAATGGAAAACACTAAGCTGTTCTACCACTCTTGGGTAAGCTACCTTCACTCCAAAAGAAACAAACTCTTAAATTGGTTCTGCTTTCATTGAGCTATTTATCATCTATTTAAAATAGTTTAAGTTAACTTTGTGCATTACTTCTATTATAAAATTACAATTACAGGTTAGGAGGAATAAATAAGCACTACTGTTTTGAAGGATAGAAGGGTAACAGTAGTAATGAACTGACAAAATGCATAGACATCATCTAGGTGAGAATCTAGTGGAAAAGTTGACTGTGTTTGAGTCAACTGGGAAAAGACAAGAATAGCCCTAGTGCAGGGAAACCAGCTGGTAAGCTCAGCAGTGGTTTTATTGGTACCTCTGAGGTATCAGCATGACTGCCAGTTTTCTAACACAGATACACAACCCAGGCACGTTATCAGGTATTCCCGGGCTGCTCTCCTGGGAGCTTATGTGGATGGAAAAACAAACCAAAACAGGCAAGCAAACACTTTGTCTCCAGCTTGTGTATTTCCAAATTCAGTGTAAACCACCCACATTTTCAGCTAGCAGCCTGAAAAATAGCGTAGGGTGCTCCTGTAGCCTCTGAAGTCACCAGCACGCACGGGTTATCTGACCAGGACATCAACACAGATTAGTCTGTACCATGTTGGTGAGTATTAGTTCTGTCATGGAAACTCCAAGCCCATCGTCTGCCACACCACACGCTGTGGTAATTGTGGGCTAATTTAGCTCCTTAAATCGCATTTGCCCCCAAGTTCTTTTTCCAGGCTGTATGCAAGTGTCTGGACAGCAACCACAGGGCAGACGACCCACATGATTTACAGTGACTCCTCCACATACAAAATGCTTAAAATTCTTCAATGTTTGGAGTTCCCCCTTACCTGTGTTTCAGGGACTCTGAATTTTCCAGGCAGAACAGTGTAAGACATAACATTACCTCACTTTTGAATATCTGTATTTCCTAAAAAAAAAATGATACCTGAATGCACGGATGGTGGTAAGACCTTCAACAGTCTCTGAAAAGTGGGAGAGCAATGGTAGCTGAGTGCTGTCATCCAGCTGCTGCAGGTCCCTGGAGAGGGTTATGAAAAGAGTTTTGTAAAAAGCCAGTTCTGTTGTGCAGTTATTCTCTTGAATCATGCCCAGGAATCAGTGAAAAGGAATAGCATCATGATAGTCATATACATAAGGTTCAGACAGATTGTAAAGCAGTGCTGCAGGGAAATGAATTCCCCAGGAGGACTTTTCTTTTAACATTTAACTAGCTGGAGTTCTGAATGGGTCTTTTCCCTTCACTGCCTCCTCTCCTTTCTCCTATGTTCTTATTTCTTGTGCTCAATTTTTTTATTGATTTAAACACCATTCTGTCTCTGTACTGAATATCAATTTAGTGGAATGCTGCAAATAGGAGCTCGAGTTAAGCAGAAGACAAAATGCACCCCCAGATAACAGCACAACTTCTCACTGAGCCAGCAGTATAACTCACACACTCAGTCAATGAGAGTCTGCACTCGTCATTAGGTTGCACTTCTCAATGTCATATTTAGTCATCCTATCAGTAAAAGCACATGTAGGGTGAAATCTATTTAGTGTCAATTACTTCCAGCAGGAAGTAAATTGGTTGCAGACTCCCTGTCAATCTGTGCATACATGAGGGGAATATACATTCTTTTGCACTGCTGCAAACATTTCACAAGGGGGAAGCTCTGTCACCTTAGAAGGAGAAAGGTCTCAGATACAGTTAAAATTTTTGTCTTTTTGAGAACTAGAAGGCACCCAGAACAGGAGAGGAGGTTCGTGCACACTGGATCCTTAATGGTCAGCAGTGCCACCATGGTTACACTGCATTCTGCAGCCTCTCCTTGACTTTACATGTTTCCACTACCCCCTGGACACGCAGGCTTCAGTTTCCCTGTCCTGTCACCACATTTTCTTGGACATGCCCAGCACACAGCCCTTGGGGAAGGACAGAATCCAGTTGTTTGTGTCCTGTGAACTCCAAAAACCTTTGATCATGCACAAAGACCCTGTTCATGCCTCCCAGAAGTTCTGCTTGAAGAGCTGCTGACAAAGGCACTTGTAAAATGACACATTTCCACTGTAGTGGATCTGTCCCACTTTCAGTCAGTGCCATGGCCTTGACAGCACCAAATTTAAACACGAAGCTCCCCTGCACCGCAATTCTGTGCTGCTGGAGATATTTCCATTGCCAGAACGACACTGGTCTGTGCCCTTACCGGGACGCGACTCGGAAGTACTTCTGGATGAAGTAGCACATGATTGCCAGGGGAACCAGGGCGATGAGGAACATGGGCGTGACGTACGAGATCACAGCAAGGGCAGACACACACAGCAAGGTGGAACGGCTCAAGCACTCCAGGGTAGCTGGAATGTGCTGTACAGAGAAGAAAAAGCACACAGAATCTTCCAGAACATGCCAGCTTTAAAACACTACTTCATTTCCCTTTCTCCCGCTTCCTCAAAAATTTTATTCCTTGGGTATTTGAAGCACTAAGCATACAGGTCTGCTCTTGAATTTACCGCTAGGTTTTGGGGACATCTGAGAGGATTTCTGTGGGGCTGCTTCACATCTGCATTGTGGAGCACAATCCTCACGTCAGAAGATTACAGATGGGATGCAATAGATGATTTTAGCATCTGCATAAATCCTATGAACTGGCAGTGCAGTCTGGGGTAAATAATGGTAATTTGAATTTCAGTCATTAATATTCTGGACAATAGCATTTGTCTTTTTCCTTTTTCCTTTGCTTAAGTGAATGTGTTTACCCACTTACAAAAAAAGGAGATACTCTTTAATTTGGGGATATCACTACTGATAATTTTGCTTCCCTTTTCTATACAGGACATCTCAGCAAAATGAATGTGTTTTCAATGTGCATTTAAGATGAGGAACTCATTTGGAACTGAGAAAATCATGATGCAAACTGATATAGTCAAAATTACAGTTCATCTGTAAGTTTCATCTAGATAAGTCTGTAGTAAATGAAACCCCACTTTTTCAGATTAAGATACGGTAACTTCAGAGCTCAGGTGTATTTATTCAGTACCTGGTCAATGGTATTGCAGTCAGCTGAAAACCTGTTCAGTATACTTCCTAGAGGTGTTGTTTCAAAAAACCTAAAATGGGGCAAGGAATGGGAAAGTTTACAATACTGATATTAGAATGCATTCATTTTATTATTGTCTTACCTAAGCTAGGTACTTTATCACAGAAACAAACAAATAAATTGACAGCCATAATAAAACTTCTCATTTTTCCCAGTATCTATGGCTTTCCAATTAAATGGAAATGTCTTGAATTTGCAACCACAAACATGAACCTACAACCACTTAGAACCCTACAACTGCAAGCATGTCCTCAGCTCCCTCTACTGCCTAAGCCACAGACATCACATGATTACACTTGAAAAAATCCTTTCACATTTTAATTTGAGGCCCCTTTAATTCAAGAAAAATTTTTAAAAAGTTAAATTGCAAAGTCCTGCATCTTTCTGGGAACAGAAAATTGTAACAAGAACAACTATTGGAATAACATATAAAAAGACATCTGGATATACAAAATGCAAACTACATTATTGCTCTGCAACTTTTAGCTGTTCCATAATTCATGTGCAACCCGAAGTCTAATTTTATCCTGGGAAAAAAAACCTAAAAAAAAATCTGAGGTTTTTCATGTATGAGATTTCTCCATGATTTCTGGGTCAAATATAGTTTAAAAATAGAGAGCTTTCCTAGAGCTACAGGTTTGAATCAAGCTATAACTTTCCTTTCATGCATGGGAAAAAAGACTTATGGAAGACAACAAAGTTCCTTTACTGGAACAAAGTACATCCCAGTGTACTCTAATGATGCCTGTAATGACACTTGTCTAATCTCATTACCTTTCCTAGACTTGCACAATCACTGCCTGACAGTAAATATTTCCAGTGATTAAGATGATGAAGCATGCTATGAATTATCTGTACAACATATTGATCAATAATTGTGTTTTCTCCCTAATTAAAAACAGCAAAGAGAAATTAAACATGCAAGGAAGTAAATCTCTGAAGTCACAGTCGGGCAGGAGAGGCATTTGACTCATGTCTAGGAACTAAAGCAGCCTGGGTACCATATTTAAAAACTACCCAGAAATTTGACATCTGGTGATTTTTCAATGATATCTTAAAGAAACATGCAATGCACAGTCATTTCTTAGTAAAAACTGCACTTAGGAGACTGCCTTGAAGTAAAGAAGATGAAATGACTACAATACAATTTGCATTACAATCAGAGAAATACCTCATTGGAGCCAAAATTATTTTGTTTAGTAAAGAAGAATGTAGCTTTTTGGTGACTTTCAAGCCAGTCCACTCCACTGCTATTGATGTGACAAGACATAATACGATGCCAAGGCAGCAGAGAATGCTGAAAACTTTTGAATATGGAGAATGGTCAAATTCCTACGAAACAAAGAGCAACACAATTGTTCACTTTAAATTACATTTAAAAATTATTGTGAACGCACAAGCACAAGAATGAAAAAATGTAGGAATACATCCTTGTTGCTCCCTAATTAAACTTTCCATGATTTTGACCCATCTTAAATCATAATTTATTATCCTTTGGAAAGGGAAATGTTTGCATGAAAATAGACAATAAATCAGAAATTTAAAATCACAGAATACTATAAAAAGCCCAGGCTGCTCTGAGAATGCAACAGTGCAGGGAAAAGAAAAAAAGAACTATGATATCAAAATTACTTCACAGACCCAGGACTGGCCTGGTGACTAAGATACAATAAACCTAGCAAAAGGAGAACAACACACCAAACTTAACTTCATTTTATTGCACTGTGTATGCAAAAATGCACTGAGCTTCAAAACACTCTGGAGTGTCTCTTTTACAGAAAAATACCACATTGCATACAAATCTTGGAGCAGAGGTTGACAGTGGGAGAACAGCCCCAGTTAAATCAGAAGAGGAAGGTGAACGAGGCAGTGCCTACCATGCACTGGGAGCAGTTTTTCATCTCGGGCTCTATCTTGATAGTAATGGCATACTCGGTCCAGAGGGCCAGGCAGTAGTCGATGGCCACCATCACCGTGTGCTTCAGCAGCTGGGACAGGAGCAGCAGGGGCAGCAGGAGGATCCCTGCTGCACTCAGGTACTTGCCACAGGCTCTCCAGGGCATCTTGGCTCTCTGATGCAGCACTGAAGATAGGTTGTCTTCGTCATCACTTTCTGTTACCTCTTCTGCAACGTGCAAGAGAAAAGGACAGCCATGCTGACATACATATCAAAGGGACTGGCAAGTGGCAGCTAGTCTTAGCAGATAAAACCAGGTCTTAGCAGACAAAACCAGGTCTTACCATCCAGGATAAAGTGTCTTTAAGGTGGAAGTATCTGCTCAGGCCTGCATGTATTAACCTGCTAAAGTTAGTGGTAATGCACACTAAAAAGTTGCAAAAACCCTCAGCACTTGGTGATCAACTTCTTCAACCACGTTTTTGCAGTTTGAAAGTACTGGTTTGATAAAAATGAATTGCAGTATTTTTCCTATTTAAAACCTTAAGCAAACGTGTTTAGCTATTGACAGATGAGGTTCACCCATCATATTGTTTAATATTATTCTTCATTCATTATTAAATCATATTCACATATAACAAAAAACCTCAATAGTCTGGAGGAAGGGATGGCTTGTGAATGCTTGCAATCACTCTAGTCCAGGGGTCAGAGCAGTGGAAACAGCACTCTTATAAATCATGACCCACATGAAAAATGATTTTTTCTCTTGTCAGTTTGAATGGTGTTAATTCATTCTAATACAATTTAGCTGTGAAACAGTAGTGTACTGGCAATGGGCTCAAAGGGTGCCCTTTACCTTCATCCTCTTCATCATCTTTCAGCAATGCTTCCCGAGAATACATTGTCCTCCGGAGATTCGTTCTTTCCAAAACAGGGTTTTCCTCAATAGTTGTTTCCTGAAAAAAGGACAATTCATGTGTTTTTTGTATTAATTCAGAGAATACAAAAAAATTCTAATTGTGATAAAATTGTTTCCACTCAGTGAAAAACAGAAGTGAGAATCTCACAGCAGGCAGCCATAAGTGATTGATTTGCTACCTCTGTGTAAAACCAAAGGACATAAATTAGGTATATAACATTAATTTCAGGCTGTCAATCCCAAGCCTCTTGGAATCTCAGCTTGGATAGTTATCCCAGAATTAGTAAGAACTAAGATTAATATATCATTTTTCTTGTGTTATAAGTATGAAAGAAAACATCTTCATCATTTAAGGAACTTGATACAGACATATCTGAAAAGCTTCAACCCAAAGAAATTATTGAATTCAGATATATTTATAAAACTAGTAGTCAATACTAGCAAAGCTTTTCCTAAAATGGCCCTACTTAATATTCCTTAGATGATAAAATATTGACAGGGCTTCCTATCAAGAATGGATTGGAACAGTATCAAGGAAATAGGAGATGTCCAGATGAGGGAATATATCTTAAGAGATACATAATAATGGTAGCACTAATACTACATTCATATTAAGTTAGACATCACACACAGCATGACAATTCGTGTTAATCCTTCCAAACTAAGACACAAAACAAGATGTTTTCTTGTGTATATTAATTGCCCTGCCCATCAAAAACCTTCTCCAGCTCTTGGTCTTGTCGATTCATTAATGTCTTCCAGTGTTCAAAGAGCTCAGTCTCTGATTTCTGAATGTCCTTGAGTGTTCCTTCTCTCTGGATGTTACCATCTTTCATTGCAATTATCTAAAAAGTCAGAAACACAAGTGGTGAGATAAATAGCCAGGTATGTCTATTTATTTTAAAGCTATGTTGCTGCGCTTTGACAGGATTTTCTCTTTTCTTAAATAAATAATACCTCCACAAACAAATCTGCCTTCTAAAGAGACAGTGGCGTTATCTCTTGACTCCATCCCCTTCATTCAAGATGCTGAAAACCCGGAAACTTCCTGCACTCCATGTTTTCAGAAAAGAAGGCTGGCTTTTAAGAAAGAAGAATGGGATCCCTGTTGGCAGACAGGGGGGCACACTACTCTTCCTACATACAAGTCATTAGCAAGATAAGATTTTAGAGTTCTCTTACCTCCTAAAAGGAAAAAGCTTTTAGCAAGACACTGAGTGCAGTAGGTTTTGCCCTCATTCAGGCAATTAGATATGAGCATGCTGGCTCCTTCTCTGATACCATGGACTGATAAGGATGAGCTAGGGAATTTGAATCCCTAAAGCTTTAAAAGCATAAATAGTGGACACAGTTTGGAAAAGAAAAATATGCATGAAAGAAAGTCTGCAGGGAGCGGTTTCCAGGTTTGTGTCAGTGTAACTATGTTACACACAGAATGTAACTACAGCCACCTTGGATCTGACAGGGACAACTGGAAAATGAGGCATACAGACTGCAAACCCACATCATTACAAAAGAGTTAAAGCAGTATTTATTTTTCTCTCTCCCTGGAAACTCAAATTTCCAAGGGCAGGGTGTGAGGAAATAATACATTCTGTTTATTGCTAAGAATTTACACCAGAGAGAAGGTAAAAATAAAGCAAACAAGGATCTTTTTGTGATCAATTTATTCAGGAAACCTGCAATTGGACTGGACCTTGAATTCTTCTGTGGGTTTTGTTGAAAAGATTTAGGGAAACCATGACATATACTTCAAACTATATTTTTATTTTAAATTTCTTAATAAAATAAATATTCCCTCCTCACTCCATTGGGTAAGAATTGCTAAGGATTAATGAAACCTACACTTAGGGAAAAAAACATGAACTATTTTGTAACAAACATTTTTTAATTATACAGTTCATACAAATCCTTCCTTTGCTACTGTTTGAAACAGTATGTTTCGTAAAAAAATATACATCTAGAAGATAATAAAAATAAAGCAATTTTTGTACAGCTAATAATACACCAACATTTAGAAATAGGTCTTACATTCACAAAGAAAATTAAAACAATTACACTGATGAAAGGCCATAGCTGTATATACTTTAAAAAAAAATGCAAATATGTAACAATAAAAAAGAAGGAGTTGTGATGGACCTCACAGGGAGGGGAAGAAGGCAGAAAATCCCTGTATCCCAAGAGACACTAACCAGAAAACCAGAACTGTGTTGAGAACAGTGGTAACTTAGAGGTAAACAACTGAGAGACAAGGTCACAGCAGAGACCATAAAGGACAAACGCTGCCCACCAAAAACCTGATCAGAACAAGATGAATGTCTTTATACCAAGCCAATATGAAGCTCAGGAAGCAGCTGAAATATGATTGTTTCTTGAGACCACGAAACTGCTGCTATGGCCTGTGCAAGATGTGAAAAAGAGAAGTCCTGCTAGGAGATATAACCGCAGTCATCAATCACCGTGGGCAAGGAGACCTGAGATGCTGGAGAGCTGCAGGACTAAGTGCAAGGCCAATGCAAACCAATGAATTAAAAAAAGAAAAAAAAAAATAAAACCAAACCCTCCAAAATTCCTTTTTCATCTTTGACATTCCCAATTACAAACTGGTACAGAAAGCATACCTCCATTTTTTTTTCTGTTAAATACAAGATATAAAAAAGAAACCTAACAGAACAATCAAATACTACACATTTCTTAAAATCTTGCCAACACACAAAGGGCAAACATGTTCTTAATATATTATGTACTAGCACTAACCACAAGGAAAGACTAGGTTTTTCCTTGTATTTCCATACCTCTCAATATCCACCATGCATAAATGCACCTTTTCCTTTGATAGCACAAATTCCTAGTAACATCCCAGCAGAGGCAAAGGTGTTACTCAAACATTTCACTGTTTTGAGATTAAAAAATTAGCCAAAATTTTCCAATATAACTAATGTTTCGGGATACTAAATATATTTTAAATGTAACCTGCTTTCATAAGAGTATTAAGTATCAGATCTATGAAAATCCAACCTATTTAGGTGTTCTAAGGAATCCCAAAATTATGGCACCCCTAACTGGCTGATTTTCAAAAGATCTTTATTATATATATTCTCACTGAACTATCACTTGGTGGAGAGATGAAGTGAAAGCACTGTTTGCAGCCAGACACGTTCCTGCCACGTTGTCAGCTCCTCAGAAAAAGTGGGAAGAGGTTCCTTACCCAGTCAGCGTGGGGCAAGTACTGCAGCTTGTGAGTCACCAGCACAATGGTCCGCTTGTCCTCCCGCAGCATTTTCAGGATCCCTTCTTGCATGAGATGGTCACTCAGGTGGATATCCAGAGCAGAAAAAGGATCATCCTGTCATGAGGATAAGGGGTCAGCTTTGGGAGCCAGAACTTATGGGATCCAAGGAAACCAACAGGTTTTAATACTAGTAAACCCAGTTATATCAACATCAACATACGAAAAAGGCCATCAGATCAAAACCGTGCTGAGGAACGGTTTCCTTAACTTACAGAACACCAAACCCTGAACTGTGTGTGTTCAGGGCATGCTCACACATACAGTAACACCAGCTGTGTCAATGGTACTGTTCTGGCAGGTTTTCTGGGACCTGCTCCTCTCCCCAGATGTGTTCATGGCCCACACAGCTGGAGCACACGGCTTCTATCGGGCTCCAGACAATGCCCCAGCGTGGGTCTCTGGCAGATATCGCATAGCTGCTCCAGGGACAGGGACAATGAGCATGGTTCTGTTTCCCTCATACATCACTGCCTTCAGATTATTTTTTAAATTCATAAACCAATACTCTATAAACAAAGAATCACAAAAAAAATTCTCAAAAGGAGCAACATTGATAATTTCCATGACTCAGATCAGATGTTTGATTTGAGACCTAGATTATCTTATTGAATCAATCAATTATATGCAATTCATTTAGGCATAAATTAATCTGTACCATCTTTTGGGGAGCTTGTTTACCTAATCCTATTTATATGGAATCACAAACCTTGTGATTTGATTTGATATTTCTGCTTGCAATAGCAATACTGGCTGCAGGATTTACTTAGAGTTACTATTTCATACTATAATATTACACTAAGCACAGGCTTTTAAAAATCAAAAATATCTGAAATCAGCAGTAAGATAAACATGACCACTTAGATTCTAATAAACCAGAGCATCATGACATAAAGCACCCAGAAAGTGCTTTTGAAACACAATAACTTCATGATCCAGAATTTTCTCTCAACAGTGCGTGTGCAACTATATGTGCACTGTGCTCACTGAGCAAGGATGTTGTCAGCTCTGCTGCTGCACTCTTCTGACCTGGCACAGACCTAAACATCACCCATATGACATTTATACTCGTGAGAGTGAAGTTTCATAAGCATCTCCTTACAAAATCAGCCTTAAAAGAACTGAGCATTTGCCAATATTAACATATAGGATTCCTGATTATTTTTAAAATATTAATAACTGGAAATAAAGTTTATACTGGAAATAAAAGTGTTTTTCCATTATCAAATCATAGGAGAACCTGCTACTATAAGGAGGTTATTGAGTGTCCTTCACAGAAGGACAAAAAGGGCAAAACCAAGTTACAGCCCAATAAGAGATCTGCTGAATTGCAGCACCTGACCTAACTACTCCCTACTCTCCTGCACTCTGACCTTTGCCTGCAAATGCCCTACACATGAAGCAAGCACAGATTGATCAGGGAAAGGTCTAAATAGCCTCCCTTTCTTTTAGGGATGACATCTAATGTGCACAGCTTTTCTAATCCTATGTGATTGATGCCTCAACAACTGGATTCAAATCTTCCAGAAAACAGAGATGAAGAACAAAGCCCCATATTGGACAGCCAGCAAGCTCACTACAAGTGAGTGCACAGGATGCATCTGCTTTCCCACCTGTGAAGCTGTTAGAACCTGCTGTCACTCTCTTTCCATAGCTGAAGCTGGGACAGGATATACAACAGGCAGCTCAGGGTGCAAAAGCAGCTTAGTTTGTTGCAGAAAGGAAACACCCCAGACACGAGACAACATTAATTTCAGTCCTGAGACAGCTTAGGAATTTCAAGAATACAGTTGAAACTGTTACATTTCTAAGACCCAGGGATAAAAACATGGGTCAGTTTGAATTTTCAACATACTGAGAGGGGAAGCATCAGCATTTCAACGTGCAATACCTGTCTGTCTGTCTGCAGCATTTACAAAATGCTTCCTACCTGCAGGCTAGCTGACAACAGATAGAAAATGCACAGTGCACATTTAGCTCAGCTCAGCAAAACACAGTGTTCAGTGTGTGACCCATGAAATACTCTAAATGAAGAAGCATCTCGTGCTTCTGCATGGAGCATGAACAGAAGGGCACCTACTCACCAGGAACACAACATTTGTCTGCTGGTAAAGTGCTCGTGCCACGCTGATACGCTGGCGCTGCCCTCCAGACAGATTAATACCCTGGAGATAAGCAGGACAGAAACAATCAGACATTTGAAAAAAACCATCAATTGAATATTCATATTCCTTATTCTGATTGGATTATCCATAGAAGACTTTCTGGGCAGAGAAACACAGAGAAATTTTTCCAAAATGTGGGCCTGCAATGTATCCCTGTGGTGTTTTAGGGGGCATTTGGGGGATTCTTTTATTCGTTTGTGACAGTGTCAGTATATGCTGGAGTAACATTGTTTACAAATCTGTGACTTCTGTTTCCTTTCTCGTCACTCCCTAATCTTCCCTGATGCGATAAAGCCATTGATTAAACACCTGCCCTTCTGTAAATGAAAGGGCTCTAAAAACAAAATCTATGCATTATTATTTATTTTATGTTACTCCTAAAGAAACCGAAAAATGTCCTGTTAAGTCAAGATACCTGCAATAGCAGCTGCAGAATAGTCAAACATTCTGATAGCAGCACATTTAAATCATTGCACCTCACATAAATGACAGTGTTTCCATGTTTACTGAGCAATGAGCTTTCAGACTAATGACCCAAACACACACTTAACTAAAAGATTATCTTTGTTGCCAAATAACCTGTAAGATTTTAAGAACCAACGAAATAATAAACGCCCCTCTATATATTTAAACCAAAAATAGAAGCCTGTAGCTGTTTACTGACCCTCTCTCCAATCTGGGTTTGGTCTCCGTGAGGCAAAATGTCAATATCAGGCTGGAGGGAACAAGCATCAATTACTGCTTTGTACCTGTGGAAACAAAAAAGGCAACAAAATCCACACAGATCCTGCTGGAGAAGCACATTTCCTACCTGCAGAGAAACAAAAATTAACCAGCTGGAAAAAATCACACGGTGGAAAACATATTTGTTAGCCACTAATTGTTCTAATGGGATCTCTCTCAATCACAGGCAAGTAAGTAATACTTCTGCTAAGGAAAAGGATCTTAGGTCAGCTTCCCAAATAAAAATGCTAAATAGTTAAATCCAGGAAAAACAACCATAACGTCTTCCAAGGTATATTGGGGTTTTTTAGCATTTCTTTTCATACCCAGGGCCTTTGTTGCTTGTTGCAATATCCAAGGATGACAGAAAAAAAAAAAAAATGAGTGTAGGATGTAAATACATAGTCAACCACTTTCTTTAAGGGTGGGGGAATGGAATACCAGCAATTGATTTCTAAATATTTTACAATGTCTGGTGGGCATTTATACTGAATAAAAAGGCAGCCTGTTAATTCTTTACAAACAACACTCCCAAACAGGTGATGTCCTTCCAGGAGAGGAAAACTAGTCACTCAGGTGTGAGAATACTGCATGCTAAACAAACACGGTCCTTGGAAATGAAAACATTTGCACACTTGAGTTGAAGTGAGACAAACCCTGTCCCTTGTGTCATTCAGGACACAACATGGTCAAAGGGGGAGACTGTCACGTCCAGGCAGGTGCAGCAGGTTTGTTCCTACAGGGAGATGAGGACCCGTGTGTGACCCAGACAACCCCAGTATTTATGGAAAAGGGGAATAAAACAAAACAGTGCTGGAACCTGTTACCTCTGTTTGTTAAAAGAGCTTTCAAATGTGATATTCTCCTCCACTGTGGCATTGAGCAGCCAAGGCTTCTGGGATGCATAAGCTACCGCGCCTCTTTTCCTGGGAATAAAACAAACACAAGAGTTTCCAGCTTACCAGTGCACTTGGAGCTTTTGGAAACCATCTTCTTGTAAACAAAGAAATTAGTAATTAGTCTCGAAGAATGCTTTCATTTCTTTCTTTAGGGCAATCAATACCTTTTCCATCAAGGAAGTACATAAGACGATAAATTTCCAACAGAATAGTGAAACTGTTTACCCAACTGAATTTCACTTTGTTCCCTCTTTTCCTGCTGTGAGGTGGGGTTTGGAGAGTCCAGCTCAATAAAGCTGCCTCTTGAGCAGAGTGGGTGGCAGTAAGAAAATTACCAAAGACTGAATCCCAGCTCTGTTTGGATAGATTAATTTAAAAAAAATGTGTAGCAGATCACTAATTAGGCAACACATTTCAGGAGGGACATTCTAGAAAGATATTTTTTAAGTGTTTGAAAAACATCCAAACAACACCACACATGCACAAAGGCAATTCCCTCTACCATTACTTTCCCCACTGTAAGAAGAGAACTAGAGTTAGAAAGTAAACGAGTAAGTTATTTCCATGCCTATAAAGGCAAGAAAAGAGAACACAGACAAAAAAATATTTTCTAAATTTCCCCCAGTGCAATGACCCTCATAATGCACCATCAGAACAATTTACCAGGTACAATCAACATGATCTCACTCACCACATACATATTATTTCATAGAAATTATTATTATTACTACTATTTAAAAAGGAAAGTATCTGCCCACTAGAGAATTTGTGCTTTTGTTGTCTGTGGTGCATTAAGGACCCCAGCAAGGCAGAGCTGGGAGAAAGGGAACATCTTTTATCAGAGCAACTGATACTGTTGGAAAACTCATTGGTTTATCAGCCTTTCTCCAGAAAAGGGCCAAAAGAAGGATCATGTGCCTAAAAGCGTATCTGTTTTCTTCCTAGCTCTACCAGCTAATCCAATAAAAAGATAGGACCTCTCACCCAAATGTGGCCTTTGTCTGCTAGGCAGCCATTATGGCAGCCTATTTCTATTTGGACCTGAAAGCAATACAAACCATGACTTGACAAAGTACATTTTATTTCTCTTTATAAGTTAAGGTCACTTGCCCTACTCATTTTTTTCAGGCTTTTACCAAGCTTGTTTAGAAACCAAGATAGGATCCAATTTTTGTTGATGACCTGAAAGAACACACAATTCCACTATTCTGCTAACATGCTTCCAAGTTGAAATTTATGATGGCTCACTAGAATTTAATTATGCTTTATGTATTTTCTCTACTAGAAAATGAAACAGAAATAGCAAAACAAAAGAAAAAAAAATACAGAAAATATCCCCCAGGCAGCCCAGCTTGCAGCCCCAAAATCTAATTCAAGGAGCATTCAGGTCTGCCTGAAGAGAGAAGCATTTTTTCAATTAGTATGAAATTCTCATCCCTATAATTGAGAAAAAATTGCTCTGAGCATTCCAAGATGAAGATATATTCCATTCTCCTCCTTTTCATTGCTTGAAACTGTGCCTTTGCAGCTCTTAATTCTCAACGTGATCAAAAAGTTACTGCTAATTTAGTTTTTGAAAAATAGCAGCAAGGTTTTGAGGAAAAAGCTTTTACAACTTTTGCACAAAGTGTTCTTTGGTTGAGTGAAGATGTGGGCCCTGGCAGTGTGATGCACTCCATGCTGAGAACCAGAACAATGTGTGGGAACACCACTCACAGTTGGATTACATTCTGCTTTTAGGACATCAGTGAGAATTCATTTCTGCAAGGAACTTGGCAACAGGCAATGAGCTTGCCAAAACTGATCACGGACTGAGGATTTAGGAAGTTCCTCTAAATTAATCCTAATTGCAAATGGCCACTAGGATGACAGAACAGATCATATTTTGACATAAACAAAAAGGCTGCAAGTGCTTGCAAGCTTCTTTTTCACATATATGAAATCTATTGCATGTCCACAGAGCTGCTTACAGTAAAGAGATTGTTACTGAAACTGTGAGGAACATGTGGCTAAAAATCCTGAGAACAAAATATTCTGCCATGAAGTGTGCAAGACTTGCTCTGAAAGTCTGCCTTGAACATACATAAGGTTTCACAGTTTTAGGACTGAATGCAAACCAATGGCTTAGCAGAAAAAGGCATACAAGAGATTTATTCTGCGGGTAGATGGGATTGCTTCTTCTCCCCAGACTGCATAAATAACCGTGTGTTTTCATCAACGGAGTGTATTTTTCTTTTTCCCCTCCAATAACACAACAGACTAACCATAGCCTCTTAATTATCACAGAGATGCGGAGAGAAAAATTCAGCCTTGCAATAAATAGGGAAAACCTTTCCTGAGCTCCATGGAGACTATGAGCTTTGTCTAATACAGAATCCTGTTTACTAATTATGAATCAGATTAATTCATCAGAAACAACATTGTCAAAAGGAGCAACATTCACTTCTTTACAGTGCGGGTGACTGAGCACTGGAACAGATTGCCCAGAGAGGTTGTGGAGTCTCCCTCACTGGAGATATTCCAGAACCATCTGGACACAATCCCGTGCAATGTGCTCTGGGATGGCCCTGCTTGAGCAGGGAGGTTGGACCAGATGACCCCCTGTGGTCCCTTCAACCCTACTCTTTTAGTGATTTTGTGAAGATAGACTAAAAACTTTAAAAAAACAATCTCTATTTTCACATTTCGTTAAGTCCACGAGGCCCACTACATCTTCAAGATCACTGAAAACGCAAGTAGTTAAAGGACATTCATATATTAATCTCAGTGCCTAATAAACCTACCAAATCTGAAATGTTGACTATTATTAAAAGAAAATAAATGCAATGGAGTTAGGATTATGATGATAGAGGAAATAATACATTGCAAAGCCTTTCCTGTGTGTTTTGGGGTTACTGACTACAGTTTTACCTTGATTATTTTGCCCAATTCATTAACTTCTACTATCAGTCAACTCAAATTCAAATGGTCTCCAGATACGAGAGAAATGTGTACTGTTCTGTATTATCACTGCATATGCAAAAAACATGCTTCTTGTATTTTCAGCCTGATGGAAACTATTGGAGCATCCTGGTATTCCCAGTCCTGAGCATTCAGGAAGAAATCTTTCTGCCATTATTAAACTTCAAGGGTCACTTGCTTGTTTTTATTTTAAATCTTGCAGTAGTGGCATACAGAGACATCCTGTTTGTCTTCTAAGGGAGAACATTAAACTCATTAAGAGCAGAGACTGCTAAACAATGTTCACAGAGTTACAGAATGGCTGAGGTTGGAAGGGACCTCTGGAGCTTCGCCATTAGTTTTTAAAATGTGGTACCTGAATTCCATGTCAACAGGAGATTCTTTCTCTGGGCTGTAGAAAACAAACACAAGGGTTTAAAAAAAATTAAATTATTTCAGATAATGCAAGTAACATCACTATGCTATAATTAAAAATACAGCAAAATGACTGCATAATGGAAATACAGCTCTTTTTATCCTAAAACTCTGTGCTATGTGACATTGACCTAAAAAAGGTATAGTTAAAGCTTCAGTTTTGAGAAGTGCTAAACAGCCTTGTAGAAAGCCTTCAACACCCATGAGCAATGCTCAAGAAGTCAGAAGACCTTGGCCCAAAATTCTCTTCTGAGAACACCAAAAATGTTCTACAGGATGTTAGTGCAACAAAACCACTATAGATATTCTTACAGCACTTAACCAACTAGGATTCTCAGAGCATATGATAATGTAGGTAATTGCTTCATCCAGTCTAATATTCTTTCCTACTTTTCAATACTCTTGCCCTACTGTTGTGCATGTTCTCTCACCCTTTGCCATCCAATTCCATAAGTTTCAAACATGTGAATGTCTAACTCTGATCATACTTCTCTTGTATATTAATGGGTTCAAAGGGTTTCCCTTCAACTCGGCCCAGAAATTTCAGTCTCTCTTAACGCAGAAAGGACTGTGAGATTTCAAAGTATCCTTTATCATGAGGCTTAGACATTAAATACATGAAAGTCCCTCTTACACTACACACAGATGGAAGCAGCCGTTTTGCAGGACTCCATCTGGCAACAAGTCTGAGAAATAAGGTAAATGGGAGAGAAGAAGCTGGCAAATCTAAAGAAAAGGCAGCGGAACAGCTGCAGAATCAGAGAACCAAGAAAATGTTCTGGTCAGTAAAAGCCGTGCAATTTAGACTAAGTCAAGAAAAGAGAGGCTATATGGCACTGCTGATTTCAGTAACAAAGTTCTCACTGAGTTCAACAGGAACGGGATCATCACTTTCACAGGGTTCACCATTCTGGAGGTCTGAGCCTTCCCCCAAGTCAGAAAGCTTTGTTCTTAGTTGATTTGGTAGATATTCCCAAAATCCAAGATGAGCTATGTTAATCAGGTAAAAATAATTTCTGTGCCAACAGATGGACTAATCTCTTACTCTCCACACTTCTCTGCGTGTGCCTGAAGAATGGCAGGTGAGAAAATAAACTTATGAGAGGATGTAAAAAAACTAAGAGAAGGGTAATGGTGAGAATTTGCTTTAATAAATGAATTTTAAAAATTCTTTAAATACTTTAATACTTGATACTATTTTTCAAAGTGTAGCATAATCAGGTTCAAACCATTAGAGAAAGATTTTCAAAGATATATTAGGATACAATTTTCAAAATCTCCCAATGGCAATGCTTTCATAACAGAAATCCAATTCTTATTTTCATAACTTGCATACATGGTTTCAAAAATCGTATCCTGAGATAATGCAGTTAAAATGTTGCTGATTTTCAGAATTCCGACTCTTAATCTCAATCACAGATTTAGAAACCTTTGGTTTTTTCTACTGCAATTGATTTACCAGGAAAACCAATAATTGCACACAACACCATACCTGAAATCTTCCCCCGTCTCACTGTCAGAAGTGCAGCTGCATCAAAAATAGAAAGCAAAGACTGTTTACTTAAGTGAGCACAAGCAATCTGCCCCAGAAAGAAAAACTATTAAATTCCATTTAGTGCACAGGCTGCAAACATTACTTATCACAGGGCTGCAGTGCAGCATCTGTTCCTTCTACACAAACTGACTTGATTTCATCAGGCAAAAAGATTTGGTGACCCTTTATTTCCTTATAAACATTAATTTGACTCCACAAATAAAATCACCTCTACCCTGTCCTGGAGGTGCTAGCAGAACTGAGATGTCCTGCTGTGACAAGGATGCAGTTCCATTAAAAAAAGCTCGTTTTCTGGGAAAACAAAATGATAATTTGTGATACTGTTTTTTTTCCATGGCAGTAACTGCACCCTTGCTGTATATAACAGGTTAGTGTGCACTCCAAATCCCACCTTCAGTTGCCACATACTCTGCTCTGTGTCAGCCCTGTCCTTGGGCTGATGTACCTGTGTAAATGTGGGCAGGTCCAAGGGGCAGACAGGTTTTGGTTTTGCTATTTTTGAATGTGTACAAAGATGTTCAGAGCTGTTTTGACAGGATGACTGGGCATACTTATTACTGATGCTAAATTCAGTTCCATTCAAAAGAGTGAAAAATCTGTGTGTCAAATGATGTAAACAAAACCAAGGAGGAACAAAGTCTTCCATGCTTTAAAGAGGACAGTCTCATTAACTTTTGCCAACACAGTTTGCTTATAAATATCCAGGAGAGAAAACTATACCTGCAGATTAAAAGGCTGGTTTGAGACACTTCCATAAAGTTTATGCATAATAAGCAACAACCATATCTAAATCAAATTTGCTGTACAACTTGAGAGCACCAGCCAGCCACCAGTATCTTTACTACAAAGGTGTGTGTACTGAACAAAGCTTTTCCACAGTAAACTCACACTCCACTGGTCTTTAGTGACCATGTGAACTCAATGGCCCCTTCTCCAAAAACCCCTGAGCCTGTTGCATATCATTAAGCAGAAACATTCTTTACAGGAACTATTGATAGGCTGAAATAGAAGGTACCTTTTCCAGCCCTTCCATGCATAACTCAAGGACCTTGAACCAATTGCATATCAACTCTCTGATCTCTGTTTCTGCTCTGCAGCTGGAAAACAATTATTCTCTATTTGGAGTTTTAGCTCAAACTTCTCAACCCACTTTCCCCCACTTCATTTTATCCCTCCTTTCCCCCTTTTCCTGCATACTCTTGGCAATTAAGGATGCCTTGGTCTCCTACCAGTGCTGAAACGCCAAAGTAACATATGTTTGATAATGAGGTCTAGATCTAATTTGTCAAGCTATTTTATATGTCTAACGATGCAAAGATGAGCCTACTGAGATTTTCAAGCCTTTTCACAACAGATCTTAATTTCTCACTTGAATAAAATTAAGTACCTGGATGCTTCTGAAAACTTCAGTAAACATGTATTTTTAAAAATCAATTTACTTCATAGCATAAAAACTTTAAATTTTTAAAAATTTGATAAAAGCAGTCACAAGATGAAAACCTACTGTTAAAAACCTTAAATCTCTATCTTCCTTCACATTATAAGGACTCAAGGTTCACATGCAAGAATGTATGTCCTGTTTAAAACAAACGACATAATTATGTTTGAGCAAACTATTTCTCAATTAAGCCTGTTTTCTGGCATTATTTACTCCAACAAGACTTGAATTGGGACTGTTAAAAGTGAGATACTGCCCTGAAGAAATTAGCATGGCACATACTATAATTATTTACTCAGTAACTGGTCAAACCATTACCATTTACCACCTGTGCAGAATGTAAATAATGACTTCTCTATTTTTGTTAAATCCCTAACCATATTATAAAATATTTATACACTAAGATGCTCTCAGCCTGCTTTGGACAAGAGGCATTAATCTGAGCTGGATCTTCTGGACACACACTGTAACGCAAACAACAAAAAAAATCACAAATGAGCCATGGCTCACTTCTGATTATCTCCCTCCTAGCCCAGGAATAAATTACATTACTTTTTAAGGGTTTGAAACAAATAATTTTTATAAGAAACAAGCAAAGATGATGTGCAGTTAATCTTGTTTTATTCATAAAGCATGGGGGCGAAGAGTAGGGAAATGACTTGTTATCCACTAGACCAAGGGAAGGGCCAGGAATAGCATCCCGATTTCCTGAGCACTGAGTGACATGTCAGCAGGATACATCCTTCATCTTCATAGCTATGACCTTGGAGGCAGGGAAGGGGAAGGAAATTCGGATGAACTAATTCAGGTCTATTCTGTAACATGAATGACTGAAGGCAAGCATTCCCAAAGAAAGAGCCGTAACAAGGAACTTACTGATTTGGGTGACACTTTTCACTGCCGGAGCTGAGGCTACGAGCCCTGGTGATTACTTGATAAGACTACTCTCCTTGAACCTGGGATAAGGTTGCATGTTCCCAGTCAGGCATTAGTATTTTCTTATCAAATTAAGGGAGCTTTCATCTGATAGCTTTACAATACAGGTGTGCAGCCCACACTGGCTGCATCCATCACTCTGAATAGGCCAGTGCACATGGCAGCAGCTCTGAAAGACGAGACAACACATAATCTGTCCCAGTGCAGCCAGCACTTACATGGCTCAGATTGTTTCAGCCACAAGTCCCTTTCTACATATCTGACAGATAGCAGAGCAAATGTGATAACAACTGAATTTCACCTTGTGATACTTTGGCACATATAGAAGACATGAAAATCCGTTCTGACCTTTCCACTGTTGTGAAGCACATACTTTTAAACAAGTGCTATTTAAAAACACAGCACCGTTTCTGATCAGAAACATCATGTCATCTGTTTTAGTTTAGCATCAGACATTCAAATTACACTTCTTAATCATGTTATGTCATCTGTAAAAAATTACAGCCTTGCTGAAATGAAATTAGTTCACCTAATAAGGCTGCAGGGATTCTGTATGGTTCCTCACCATAGTCTGATTTTCTGCTTAGGGAAGTATATTCTCATGGATAGATCACCACATTCTGGAACTTTGGCTTCTGTTCTTGTTTCCCTCACTAGCTGAAAGGGTCACCTTCTTATGTTTCATTTCCCCCACCTATAAAATAGACAACCTTCCTTCCTTGTACTGTTGCTATAAAAGCACGTGCAATTCTGAGTAGTATGACTGGCATGAAGGCTGGATATAAATCATAGCTCTTTACAAACACTAAAGGAATCTAGAGAACTGTTCCACAAAATCACTGCAGAATCCATCGGGTAACAAAGACCCTCTGTCCATCAGAGTATGTGGATTTGATTTATAGATGCTCTGTTTTTCCTTCATTCTCCATCAGCTGGAAATAAAATTAACTGTTTTTCTAGGTTCCTCTGCAATTTGTTGAGTTTTACCTACAAATAATCATAGCCCAAAGGGCAAAGTGCAGTCTGTATGGGTAGAAAGTTTGGTACTGTGAAATAAACAGGCCAAAAATGTTCACACGCATTGATCAAACTGTGTTTTAGAGATGGCAGGAATTTACTGGAAACCATATACAGGAGCTGCAATGTATTTAACCATCTGTCACCTTGCCTCAGGGTCAAGAGAAAAAGTCCCAACAGAAGCTGTGGGAGTTCAGTACCATTTTTTTCCCTTCCTTCAAGGCCAGTACAAAAGTTAGACACGAATGGAATCTCTAAGTGGCTATCGGAGTCCAGGTGCTGCGTCCCCTTGGGAAAGGAGGCAAGGACACAACTGACTCACTGCTGTCAGATCAGGCAGGATGTGCTGGGGAGGACTCTGAGGTCACTGCCACTTGAAAGACACTCTTCAAATTCCCAGGCATGAGCCTGGTGCTGGGATGGAGCACACAACTGAGCCAGGCACTGCTCCTAGTGAGCCAGTACCTCTTTACAGCTCCATGCAAAGACATGAGCTCAGGCCTGAAAGTGCACACAGCATTCTCTAGCACCACAGCACCTCAAGCAAACGAATTCTGATTCCAAATTAGTTACAATTTCACTCAGGTTATGTTGCTGGAGTGCAGAATGCCCAAGAATGGTTGTCCATTCCTGTTAATGGACATTGCTGTTAATGGACAGCTTGTTTCACCCTGGCTGGGGATTCTTTCTGATCTTAGGGTAGGGAAGGTTTTTATCTTGACTGTGTATCTGGAAAATCCCTGACTCTACAAGTTCCCAGGAGAGATTCTGGGCTTTTTCTGCATTACTGCTATAGCCAAGCTGAATTTTTAAATTAAATTAGAATTTTAAACTAAATGTCCCTACCTGCTCCAGGATATGTTCCCAGAGATCTTCTGCATCTCACCAAGTATGGCCAGCAAGAGAGATGACTTACCACAGCCCACCTGTCCTACAATCATTGTTAGCTGACCTGTGAGAGAGGAAGGTATACATAAGATTATGATTTACCAAATAACTATGGAAAAACATCTTATTCTGTTTATCTGATTTAATTTTGTACCTTGAGGGATTCGGATATCAATATTGGATAATGCTGGAGGACCTTCAGGTGTCCAAGTGAAAAATCCATTTGTGATCTATATCAAGATGGAGAGAAAAGAAACAGAAACCCAGCTTTAGAACTCACTTTTTTTTCCCAACATCAGAGAAACTTCTTTTTTCATTACACTGAGCACAGGAACAGAGTTAGCCTTTGTCCAATGCAGGAAATGGATCTTCAAGTGACTGACTTTGTAAAGAACTGTACTTCCATGGGCAGAAACCTCTGAAAACAAACAAGCACTATTAGACTATTAGAAAATTATTGAGAATTCATGAGGGGGGAAAAAATTGCCATTTAGCATTTATCTTATTTTTGTATGGTGGGTACATGTAATAAGTGAAATAATACAACACAATTAAATTACAAACATGCCCAGTTTGCTCTCTGCAGAGCCCTGAATGTCTCACTTGAGACAGAGTGCAGCTTATACAGCAATTACACCATCCAAATTCCAAGCAGACCTGCAGAACCTTCCACAAAATTAGATGCTGCTGCCCATTACAGCATTTTCTTTTGTATTTCTGACATGATTCTCAGATAATCCAGGTTTTGCTAGATACAGAAATTGTTCCATTGAAAAAGACTAAAACCAGGAAACAAAGCCTGATCAGACTTTAAACAGAGATTTCCACGGATGCTGTGAAAAACAAGGAATGGGAGACAATTTTAAAAGGCCTACATTTATACAGGACCCTCTTCTCTCACTTTTTCGGAGCCTCTAAAGCCTTCAAAGCCTTTCAGCTATGCAAAGTACACAGATTTTTCATCCAAGAAGAGTGGAAGGGGACACTTTTATCACATCCTTGACAAAAACCGATACTCCTGTCTTGAGCAAAAGCCAGCGTGGTGTTCCTCCCTCTGGATTACCAAAGGCAGCCAGAGGATCCTCTCTCAACTGCCCCTTCCTGGGCACGGAGCCGCACACAGACAGTACCTGCACAAGTCCCCTGACCCAGGGGCCACTGGTGGCAATGGTGTCAGCAGATGGAGCCCAAAATTATCCCTGGGCCTGGCTTTCTGTTCAAGCCTTGTAAATACTGTCCTTACAGAGGCTACTGCACTGGCCTCTCCTTGGTGACAAACTCCCCTGCTGTCACTCCAGGCTGTCTTTTGACTCAACACTGCCCCCAAAACCCTCTTTCAAATATTCCTCTTATTTTCCAGGAAGTCTGTTCTGTCTGCACCAATTCAGCATGTCTAAAAAAATCCTGAAAGCATTACCAGTTGTCCTACTTAGTCCTATGAAACTGAATTATTCATCCTCTTTTGCTGGAAATGAAAATGTAATAGCAGACTTCCTAAATAAACAGCTTCATCACTATAACAACCATCAGGATTTTTGTTACTTCTGGCCATTTCCACAGCAAATCAAGAGCATCAGTCTTCAAAGTGGCATGGGTAATTGTAATTTTTTTCTTCCAACAAGTTACGTCTTTGGGAGTTACTTTTCAATTTCATCTGGGGAAAGGCAACTAGGAATTCCAAAAGAGGAAGGGAAGATCCATGATGAGATTATTTTGGGAATGTCCAGAACAAATTCTTTTCAATTTTCTTCATCCCATTATTCTATACAGACCATGGAAATGGAAGAAAGAGTCTGGCATACTTAAAAGGTTGGGCCAGATGATCTCTTGAGGTTACTTCCAGCCTAGGCTGTTCTATCTCTTGAGCTAAAAATTTTGGACCTGAGAACAGGGTAATGACTTAAACATTTGGAGGTAGAAAATGGCTGGGTGAAATCTACAGGAATAATTGTAACTAATCACAACCTAGAGATTAGTAGTTAAGTCTTAAAAAGGAAGACAGACAAGAAAGGTGGAGGTTAATCTCTGACAAGTGCACAAGCGCCTGACAGTTCACACCAAACACTGGTTCTTGAACTTGAAACTGCCATCACAATACAAAAGTGACTATTAGTGAGCTAATATAAGTGTTATTAGAGTGACCTTCATATCACCTTTACACAAAAATCATCTGCTTCTGTGATGTTAATGGGTCTTCTCATGTGAGAGCTGTAATTGTTCCAGTCCTCCCTGGCAGGCCTCTTGCGGTTCACAACCTTGAGTGGCTGTGCAAAATCAAAAAGACAGAAATAAGCACTAATTGGTGGCAGCATCAGCAAAATGTCCTAAACTCTAGCAACCATAGTGTGAACGATACAGTTCAGGGTATTAAAATAGAGGTTTTGCAATTGCAAGAAATAATCAGTATGAAATGGAGAAGTGAAAAATTTATTCTGGGTACAAACTACTGCAGCCACTTCATTGGCAATGAGACAGCTTTACTCACCACTGCCTGGTACTTGCTGTGATTATCTGCACTTCTTAGCTCTGAAGATTTATCATGCTCTTCTCCAATTTCTTCACTTGACAGGAATTCACTCAGTTTCTGCACACTGAAAGGGAAAAAACCACAATCACGCCTCAACCTTGGAGGTAAAACTTTTGTTCACTGCAATGTTTATTACAGAGCATCCCTTCTGGTACCTCAGCTGCTGTCTGCTGCACAGTTTGTTTGTTCTTATTTTGTTACAGGTGTATGAAAATGTGCAAGGGGAAGTTGCTGCTAGGAAGGTCTCAAAACCTGTTCTGTTGCCTGTTAACAGCTATGATTTTTTTAACAGTTTGTGCAGATGCTCCTCAAGTCTTGTCTCTTCTGACACCACTACAGAGATCTAACACAAAGGTTTTTTCATGCACTTGCTGGGACACAGAAGGACTACAACAGTGGCTTGTTTCAAAGCCACTCACCCAAGCAGAACTAATGTCATTCGTGCTGATCAAGTGTGGCCCAGTCAGTCCTATTGGACGGTCCTATGAACACTGGCTGGCAGTCTGACGAAAGCCGTACACTGTGAGCCAAATTCAACCACCTGTGGTGAAATATGTGCATGAAGTAACTAGATAAAGGAATATACCTTAATAGTCTCAACAGATGAGATATAAAAGGAATCCTGACAACCAGCAACAAAGAAGAAAGCATAAAATTTTCACTAGCTGCTTTAAGATTTAATTAGCTAAGAGATAATGTGCCTTTATTAAGACATTTAACAGATCAGGGCATCAATTTTATCTCTGTACCTGACTTTATAAAATGCATGTCTAATCTACTCACAGGGATAGCAAATGAAATTTGTGAAAGAATTGGATTGAATCATGAACTCAACATCAAAGGAGCTCAATTAGCTGGAAATAAGTTAACTATCAGTCTTCAAAATGATAAAGTGTCAGAAGGCCTCGGGTTCCTAAAAATAAATTTATGGACAAGAGCTGAAAAAATTTATTTCAATCTTTAGCCTTAGGCTAACTGGGGAGAAAAAAGCAAACAAGGCCACTGAAGCATTGTGATACATGGTGATCTGTTAGGATGCCAATCTTAAAAAATAAGAATAAACCTGCCAGCATTTATTTTGTATTTCACTGCCAGGGGTTTCTTCTTTAGAAGGAGACTTAGTTTCTTGTAAGAAGCTGATGAGATTCCCCCACTGGTGCCAAAACGTTGCTGGGCCCAGGCATTAGAGCACTGCCTGAGGCAGACTCCCTGCACAGCTAACACTTCTCCTGCAAGCAGAGATCAAAGTTACCTGGGGACTCCCCAGCAGAGAACTGGTTCTACAGCTTTTCTGTCAACCTGCCTGATTGCTAACAGCAGCTGAGGACTGAGATCAGTGGATCTCTTGGAGGGAGATGGAGTGTATTCAGTGGAGGGAATTTAGCTAGAGCAGGTACTACAACCTAAGCAACAATAAGGGGGAGAATAACTATTTGGGAATGGGATAAGAGGAGTAATAATTAATTTGGGATCAATTTTGGATCAGAATTCCTTAATAGGAAGGTCTTTTATCGCAAAGGAAGTGATTAGAAGCTCCATTGCGAGGGATATTTACATCTATTTGCACAAAGCTCTGAAAAACAGGGCTAGGGATCTTACTCTTTTTATTCAGTGAATATTATTTATTAAAAGAAGATTTCAAATGTCTTTAAATGGACCAAACAATGGTTTAGATGCTGCCTGTATAAACCTGATATGCAGCTGCACCTATATTCTCTGTATGAAAATTAACACTGATATTTGAGAAATTGCTCTAAAGATAGAAGGAGCAGACAGAAGTCCCCTATGTGTCTGCTCCAGGGTCTAGAGGGGTAGGAAGAGAAGACAGCAAACATTCTCAGGCCATGCATATCCAAACAAGCCTATGTCTGTATTAAGTCATCCAACAATTTCATTTTATTCTCTAGTTGTGTTTCCAGGTGCCTGTACTCACTGCAAACCTCTGCCCAATACTCTGCATAACGCTGGAATCATTGCTCTTGAGGCAATTACTGAAGAAACACAGTAGAGCTGTGAGAAAATCTTGTGTTAGAGGCAACAGCTCTTATTTCAGGATGCCAGACTGTTCTGAACTCTTAAAGAATAGAAAAAGGATGTTCTCTGCAGAGCTCTTGCTGACAACACAATTTCAGTATTCCAATATCTCCACAGGGGAACTTATTTTTAAGCCACAGAACAGATGTATTGATTAAAACACGGTTATTTGCAGAGCTGACTGGAAAGGTGGTTTGATATTAAACCCAGTAAGATATTTAATGCCACTCTTGCTGCTTAACCTTTGCTGATTGAAAATGGTACACTGCACCCTTTGTACCTGGAGACTCACATTGAAGAAATCCATCAATTGGCTGCTCAGCTTCAAATTTTCAATGGCAGAAACACTCCACATATTAAAAAAACCCCAAAGCACCACTTTTCAAAGAGGTATCAGAATTTGCCACCTTCCTAAAGACTTTGAAGTTGCCCCTCTCAGAAGCAGACACCCAAGCCCATAACTTGGAAAGTTTGCAGAGGTCCTACATGGAACAGCTTTAACTCTGTCAATCACCCAGTGGTTCTGAGTGTCAGTGACAATTCATAGCGAGGCTTTGCCACTGCACATATGTGTAATGATTAAAGATACCAATGAGGTTTTTGGTCAATATTACTGTTCTCGATAGCATCTGGCATCAGAGACTGTAGCCAACATTGATAGAGCAGGGTTTGTGAAGCGCCTGAGATGCAAAGCCAGTAACACCCTCTTACTATCCCTTACATGCTGGTTTCACTGCTGGATCATCTTCTGCTCCACTTAGTCCCTGTCATGACAGGAGAAGCTGTCTTTGCACACTTGCTAAAACCAGTTTGAACATCTCAGCCTAAAGAAAGCTGAAATACAACTTTGCCAAGTTAGGTCACCTTTACCTGACCAGCTACCTATTAGCAAGAAGGTGTAACAGCAGGACACAGGTACAGCAAGCAAACAATAGCTGTGCTCAATTGGTGCAAACTCGACAGTCTGCTTTCTAACACTTACTAAACTATTTAAGCAAGCACATCTCTGAAGGGGTTGCAAATACCTGGCACATGCTTCCAAAATACTGCCCTGAAGAATGAGATAAAGAAGCACCACCAGCACTCCGGAGCAATGCACTCTGGAACACTACCTGGGTGATACAGACAGCCAGCAAGGCAAGGATCATGTCAGCTTTGTTACAGAGTTTGATTCCTGTCTGCACCACAAATGGCAGGGCAACAGCCTGAAGAACTCCCAGCTAGCAACAATTCATACTTGGCTGATACTAATCGCTTTCAGATTGTTCCTGTGGCATTAACAGACACAATTCATTTGCAAAGAAATCCTCAGACAAGCCAAAATAAATGCCTGTTGGTAATAGGCAGAGTCAGTGAGGGCTCCCAGACACTTTGCTAGCTACAATCTTTGCATGACAATATGCCATGGCTCTAGGGACTACCACAGTGGCTGCAGAACATTTCCTGCCAGCTGCTGATGCTCTCAGATTTCACACTCCTTAGGAGAGAGGACACAGCTGGGACTTTGCACTGTCAGGGAATTTTCCAACACTGAAGGCAACCTCAGCCTCGTGCTGTAGTCTCCTTTCCATCTCTCCAAAGCAACACAAAGGCAATTAAGCAAGGGCTGGTGTCCAGTATCTGTCCCATAGTTTAAGCTTGTCAGACAGCTTCACTGGAGGTCATAAAGTTGTCCTAATAAAGAAAGAAGCCCAAACTCTGCCACCCCTATCAGTCAGGTAGAGTTATACTGCATATGAAAAAGCATTTTTTTACTAATCTGTTGATACTCAAAATCCCCAGTGAAACAGCAATTCTGCTGGTTGTTATTTGGTTAGTTGTTGAACACTCAAACTAATGTGTTAATCAGAAAGTAAAAATTCATCAAGTCTGGATCAGATACTTAGTCACAAACTTACTGTGACTCTTAAAAGCGATTTTTAATATTTTTTGTTTGCTTGTTTCAGTCTAACTCTGCCCCAATAGGCAGCCTCTCAGGCAGAGGCTGAAAAACGAGATAAATGCTGAAACACATGTCCTTCTGTGATTACCTTTTACCCTTCGACATGCTTGATGGAGAGGGAAAAAAGTTGGGGAGCAGTTTACAAGAACAGATAAATAATCACCATGCTATTTCTAAGCTTGAAATTGTAAAATGAGCAACGGACACACTCTCAGAAACTGGATAGGTGGTAGCAAAGATATTAATTTTGCAGTTCTCACCTTACTAATGCTTTCACAGTAGATCTAACCACACTTGAGAGCAGGAACAACGGAGACACAAGGATATGAAACAGGGAGAGGGAGGCAAATGCCACTGATGGGGAGAAGTCAGCCTTTCTTGTCAGATGAGCATGGACAACAAATGTCTACAGAGAGACAAACATCATCATCAGTGCTTTGCCATAAAGGAGGAAACAAACTTCTTATTTCACAAGCATTTCATTTACAGAATCTTAATTCACACTCTCTTAGCAGTTTGGGGGAGTCCTGCATGCTCTGGGCTGTTTCTAGTCCCAGAGGGCAAGTGGGCATTTTCCATTCTCTCCCAGAGGAACTGCAAATGTGTAGAAGATTTGCATCCTGTTCCCCTCCTTCCTCAATTCCACATCACTTATACTTGAAAATGCAGTCATAATTAACTCTGTTTAGAAAAGTCCATACTTACTATAAGTACAGCTGCAATTGGTATTGCTGCGTTCATAAAGACTGTGAAGGAAAACACGTAGGAACATTTAGAAACAATTTTCATTCAGACATGCTAAATGCTAAAATACTACTAGCACTGGTTTGCAACGGTGTTTTCTATGCTCTTACTGTCTGTCCCCTCTATCACAACCTGAAGATATTATTTAATTACCACCTTTTCATTTTGACCTTCACTCAACTTTATTTCACGTAAGTAAACTACACAGAGAAGGAATATAGACTCTAGAGCTAAAATAGAACACGAGCATTGGTACAGGTGTAACAGAAGAAGGCTAGACACTTCTTTTGTGTTTAAACTGTGCCTGTCCTTTTCTCCTACCAGATATAGCAATGTTCAAACAGTAAAAGCTCTCCCCAGTTACTTCATCTGAAGTGAAGTGCCATTGTTTGACTCTCCTGGTTGACTGTTTGGCCATCCTTTTCTCAGCATAAACCCGTGAAGGACTTTACATAGTGTCAGGTATTTCTATTGCCTACATTTAAATGATCTTTAATGAATCCTCTAGCATATTTATAAATTCTGTACTCATGCTTATATAAAATAGCTGAGTTATTGCATGCAGCTTTAATTCCTTGTCAGAGAGGAGAATTTGAAAATATAAGTATGTCAGTGTGTGTAACTGCAAAATAAAAGCTTAGGCTTTGAAAGACTAACATGTATTGAAGTCTAGGAATGCATAGTTTACACCTCACCCAAGGGAAAAAACCCCATATTTTTCTGAGGAAAGTGTTCTTGCTGTGTTGGAATACACAGCAGCCTCTCATGTCTCCTTAATGGTTCTACATCCTGACCAGTTTTCACACTCTGTATCAACTCAAGGTAGTTACAGCACAGAAATTGTCAAGAAGGGAAACTTGCTGCCTGCAACTCTGTCCTTCTGAGTGCCATTAAATCCTTGCCTTTGCAACGTGCCTTTGAGACTGCTGCAGTACATGGGTTTGTTTTTAGGAATGATTCTGGTGAGAGAATCTAGCAAAGCTGATAAACTTCTCAGAGATGGATCCTGCTCTTCTCCTGCCCACAGTACAACATCATACCTGCCAAATACGAAGCTGGCTGGATTAAATATCCTGTAGGGTTGGCAACACCTTCTGCAGTTCAGACATCTAAACTACTTGGTGGCTCCTAAGAAGCTGATCTGAATTTGGCTGTTATGTGTGATCACCAGTACATACAAGGACTTCAAACTTCTTTCAACCAAACAAATAAGATCCATTGGAATTTGGGGGTTGTTTTCCTTTTTTAAAAATTTATTTATTTTTTAAATTATGCAAGTGTCCAGAATAATAAAACATTTTCTAAAATACCTCTATTTTGTAGCTAAGACTCTATGTTTAATCACATTTAGTCAAAAGGACTTTGTTACTGGAAAAAGGTGAACTAAAAGCTGGGAAAAGTGTTCAGCTGGTTCTGGATACTTTAGTAAGAGTAACCACTGTTATTTTCCTGTAAGAAAGCCTGGAGTTATTTTGCTTCTGACAGATTAGGCAAAAAATCATAGAAGTAAGAAAACCACTCCTTTCTTGCTCTGTCTACCCTGAGTTTTAATGTATACTAAATCCTGTAAAGATGCAACCCAACTTTGATTCTGGTGGGGGCATTTCATTAAAATATAGGGAGAGCTAATTTCTGTAATAGCTCTTTAGTACACATGAACAATTCCATACACATGTAGCCCAGATCCTGGCACAGGGGTGCGGCACTTGAGATCCAATTTCCATGTGGTCTTGAAATGGAATTATCTTGTGGTCTAGCCAACACTACCCTGAAACTTGTAGGTATATTTTCTGTAATCCAATGCAAATCTATTCCTTATGAATAAAATAGCTCCAACCACATTGTTTATTTCTGTTAATAGCTATGTGTACTTAGAAAAGAATTCCAGAGTCTATTCAACACTCTGTTAAAAGAACTATATATAAAAATCTCTTTTCTGCTTTCTCAGGGTTCTAGCATCTGTCTGCCTACCTCTAAATCACAAACACATAAAATCTTGGTCCTCTATTGCCTTTTAATTTTTTTTTCTTAAAGAAATTAAATCATGTGTTCACTATAATATTAGCTAACATGTTTTGGGCTGATTATGCCTCTCCTTCTGATTATACTTACGGTAAGAGAAAAGAGCAAATTCTCCTATATTTATATTCTCTTTTTAGTCTGCAAAAGTGCAAGTTTGTAAAGATAAGTGTAATTTCTGCTAAAGCCTGAGGGTGTAAGGAACTCCTCGGCTGAAACAATAAGAACCTTTGTAAGTCAAAATTATAAGCACCATCAACATAAAGCTGCACTGCTTTACCCCAAGCTGAGAAGTTATCTCCTGTGTACATTTAATACAAAATAAGAATGCAATTGCAAACTTGGAATGTTTCAAGAAGCATCAGTAAATATTTAAAGTTGTTTCTAATAATACAGATTCTTACATCATTGCTTCACAGAATAAACAGCACTCCTGGGATGAATACGCCTTTTCCTAGCTGTTACAAATGACACTGTGAGGATTTAAAATCCAATAAGCCTTCACAGCCCTACAGCTGAACCCTGGGCCCTGACTATAAACAGATTTTAATGCCACATGAAGCGCTGCAAACAAAGGGAACCCATCTATGTTGATCTGGGTGTAAGACAGAGCTTCTGGTCTCACAGCCTGCAGCTAAATTCTGTTTTATGTCAAAGCAGAAACTCCTCTCCAAAACTAAACTGTTTAGGATACCCAGAGAGAAATTCTGGTCTCAGAAGTCAATGAATATCTCATTTTAATGTTAGTTAAATTCAGTGGGATCACGATCTTTCTCTTAGAGTGCATTACCTATGTGATCATAAGGACAAGGCTTCCTTATTATTCCAGAAGGTATTTGTACAGGTACCGCATAGCACTCAAAAATTTCTTGCTAAAATTTTCCATTTCATTAATATCTCCCAGATTATGTATCTCCAGTGTGACTTTACTAATTATTTCTAAAATATTACAGTAGCAATCATATAGGTATTGAATATAATCTTCTCAAATATAGAGTTGAATTTGCTGTAGGTCTTTTTAGAAGCACAATAAAGTCTTCAAGCAGCTTGAAAAATAACAGGAGAGGAAAGAATCTGGAAACAGAATGATGAAATTGCCAGGATGCTTGTATTTTTCTTGCCAGGATATAGAAATGGTTTTAAGAATCACTTATTTTAACAAGAAATCCAAGGTTTGAGTAAGAACATGTAAGCCTGTTGGAGCTTCAGTGCAAAGAAAAGGCCTGTCACATATTATTTGTATGCTCTGAATTGCGCAAAATGCAGAAAAAACCTCAACAAATAAATTTCAACATCCGCTTCCTCTTGAATGCTGTGTTCTAGAAGAGAATATTGCTGGCTAAATATATTCTGTGAAACATTTGTCCCTTAAAAGCTTTTCTCCAGAAAAAGTCAATTCTATCAAGCACTGATTTTCAGGCATATTTCCCATATAAGCAAAGTTTTACTGAATTAAATGGAGGGTCTGACTGGATGGAAAGTGAGGAGTACAGATCAGAGCCTAAAGCAACTGAAATAATCTCGACAGAGAAATGGTAAACTCATCAGTATCTAATAATTCAGTAGCACTTAGCTGAGCAGTGGATTAGGAAGAGACTTACTGGATATGGAGGTATAAAGGGCAAAAGACTTGAGGCTAGTCATTTCTTTTTGTCTGGTTTCCTCCACGCTGCTGTGAAATATGTGCTCCCAAGCATAGAGTTTAAGGAGCTTAATGCCTCGAAGCATCTCATTTGTCTTCTTCAGTCTCTCGTTGGAGTACTCCTGCAACATTTACGCACACATTTACCTGAAGAGTACAACAAAAACATCTGTTCCCTAAGCATAAGGGTGACACAAAAATTAGAAGCAGTCCCCTTGCACAGTGCAGACATTTCTATCACAAACAGCACCGCTCCCATCTGCCGGAATTTCTAGGTGACACTGACTCCATGATTGGATGCTGTGGGGATGAATGCTGTCCATATTTCTGGAAGGGTGCATACTGTTGATGGGAAGGAATTCCTTTTCACACAGGAAGATGCACAAATAACTTTCATTACTACCCATGATCTGTGGTGGGAGAGATTTCAGCAAGCTCTGGCTCCATTACAAGTTGCTGTGGCTTCCTTGGCACTGCAACAGTTGCTGAAAGGGGGAATAAGGTTCAGAGCAGCTGGGCATGGGGATTCCAATGAACCAAGGTAACTTTTTCAGCAGTGATGCAGGTGATTCAAATTATAGACAAGCCAAGTGAGGGATCAAGGAACAGCTTGTGACTTAGCAGACCTCCAGGCTCCCCAGTTGAAGCACACACTGTGGGAGTTAGGAGTGCGCAGAGTTTGTTGAAATAAATCAGTGTGATAGATTTCCACATCTGGGGTCTGACTCTGGACGCTGCATTCCTACTTCCTCTCCCTTGGGACAGCTTGCCCTGCACAACTCATTTATTTGTGCATTGCCCAAAGCTAATTCAGTCAATGACTACTGACCATCTATATCTGTAAGTCAGAAGGCTTTTAAGTTCTTTTTGCTCTTAGGGAACCATACTTGTTGAAAAATGTAAACCCCAAAAAATAAGTCTTTACCGCTCACACTTGCAACCTCTTATTCTTGAACGTGGCATTCTTGAACACTACTAAAGGTCTGGGAAGGAATTCTGGGTCAACATCCATGGTTAGCTTTGTAATTCCAAGCACAGACCAATGCATAATTACCAGATATGATATTTGTAACACGAATGAGTTTGAAGACACTTACCAACGTGCTTCTCTGGGCCTGTGAGAGTTTTGTTGCTACAAAGTACTGAACAGGTGCAAGGACTATGATTACTGCTGCTCCAATTAAGGCACTGATTCCAAGAAGGTAGTACAGCAAAAGAACTCCTACAATTATCTGTTGGGAGAAAAGGTGAGGGAAAGATTTTGGCTTCACTTGGGGCATGCAGCACAAAGATCAATTTCAGGGTAAGGGACAACGTTCAACCAATAGCAGCTGCAGTTACACCCACCCCAAATGTCACAAGTTCAGCATTGCTGGCACAGCCAATGTGATCAGTCAGGGCTTCTCTCAGAGACCCAGACACCCACCCAGTGCTCCTGCCCAGCCTGTGCATTCTCTGTATTTCTGTTTCTGTATTTCTCCCCGTCATGCCCAGTAAAAGAAGATTGTACAGGTTTGTGTATCTTCCACAATTTAACTTTCAAAACTATTTAAAAGAACTTTATTTAAAAATAAATAAATTTATAAAAAACATCTTTAAATAAAATATAATTTAAAAATACTTCCAAGTAACACATTATACCTTAGAACATCCACCTCAAATAATCTCTGACATAAACTGGCAGGGACCTGTTTTAAGGATCTACAGCACCAGACTGACAATCACTTTTGAAAAAGGGTTAGAGAAACAGCTTAAAAAAAAGAAACTTTGGATAAGTAAGAAGCTAAAAAGAAAGCTATAGTCTGGATGGAGAGGGTTTACTGTAAGCAGCTCAATAAATACAAACAATACACACAAGCTACCAAGGTTAATTATCACTATTCTAATGACTGACTCCTGAACAATCTCCAACATCGACCATTTATGTATTTACCATTGTAAGCTGATAAATTAATCAAAAGACACAGTGATAGAAAGTAATTTTCATATATCATTTCTCTTAATTAAAACAAAAACAATAATTGGAATTCCTTAAAGTGTTATCTACTACTCTTGCTATGTTCGTACACTCTCATGTCCTTGACAGAAAGTCTTCCATCCTTTCAAAGCTCAATAGTCCTATGCCTATTTTCACACATTTATAGGAATTGGCTGCTCACAGGAAGAAAAGGAGTCTGTAGTTTCCACATTTCCATCTTGACATTTCCATTAATTTAAAGCATGGAGAGGGAAAAGATTTTTTTTTTTTTTCTTCTTAGGAACCCTCCAATGCCTCTCTACAGCTGAACTAAACTAAAACATGACTCTCAAAATGAGCCACAGTATTGACTTAGACAATATGCAGTGACATGAAAGTAAAATCCTATTGTATATGCACCACAAATCTAGTGAGAGGCAAGTTTAAATTGCAAACTAAGAAATCTCCAGTGATGACTAAGTGAGCAATCTGCTTCAACCTGAAGCAAGGAAATTAATGAGTGTCTGAAGCAAAACAAAACACACAAGACCTCTGCCAGATACCCCCGTCAGAGCTCTCCTCCAAAACACAAAATGGTCTTGGTCTCTACAGACCGAGATTTTCATTCCCAACTGCTTCATCATGGGCAGACACTCTGGGCACTCAAAATACAGGCAAGCATTGAGCAGTGAGCAGCCACTGCAGAGCACTGACTCCCTGTTTTCCTGCTTTCCCTCACTACTGGTTGATTGTCAAGGACATTATGGGACCACCTGATTCTAAAAAGAGAGCATCAGCTTCTCCCGTAGACAAGGAGAAAGCTATCCCAGCTGGATCCTGAGGGAGTTGATAGCTCACAGCTGCTTTTCCACCCCTCATCCTAGCTATTGAGAGGGTCAGTCTCCGCAATAAAAATCCCGTGTTTCCAATAGGTTAAAAATAATCCCATTTTCATCTTCTTTATAACATGACAATACAGGCAAACTTCTGAAATACATTCAGCATGTATGGAAAAAAATGTGAAGAATTCTATCTGAAAAGAGCTGAAATCTTATTGAACATAATTCTATATCACATCACAAAGTACGGAATCAAGAATAAAGATAACACCTGAACTCTGGGGGACAGTATCTGGCAGGTGGGAAGGCTCTCATTAATATTCCTGAGAAGGCAAAAATCATATTTTAAAAAAAGCCTGTGTAATGAAACACTGCTTCTCTTTCATCAAAATCCCAAAGCTCTTCTCTGCCAGAGATATATAACAGGAGAGAAAAGCTCTGGTTATTTTGTCTCGATTATTTATTGAGGATGGCAAATACTTTCAGCCAGAAACTGCTTTGTGGGCAGTTTTGAAAGAGAAATGAAATGTCCTTTCATTACGAGTGTAAGCTATCCCTACCAATGAGCCAGAGATATGAGAATACAGGATTTTTTAATAATCACAATGAAATCAAACAAGGGTGTTTATAAAACGGAGGCACAGGGGGAAGGCCTTTATAAGGCCTCATTTTGCTCCCAGGGTTTGAGCCAAACTTACTGAGGGCATCTTTCAACTGACTGGCATCCCTGGACCTCTTCTCATGGATTTCAGTAACATTCAAACAGTAACTTAAGGCAATGATAAAGCTCCCATTGACTCCAGTCAGAGCAAAGATGGGGCTCAAATTATCTGGGCTGTATAGAAAACCTAACTTGTCATGAATGGCTATTACAAAATCCACAGCAGATGCTGAAATGTTGATTGCCAGATTAAGAGCTACGAAACGATTAAAAACCCGTTTTAAATAAGAACAGAGTTTGTGCAACTTAGTGTTAGCCATCTTTCAAGCAGCCAGTAATTGTTTTCAGTGCCTCATAAAACAAGGTACTGAGTGAACGCTACGGAAGAATGTTTTGAAGAAGCCTTTGTGACCAACGTGACTCACTGATTTTGGCAAGGAGCGCACCACTCACAAAACAGGAGCACGCTCCGGCTCTGATCATCCTCATCTGGTAAGGAGCATCACAGGGGGAATTTTAATGGAAATATAATCATATTTTCTGCAGACTGTCAGGAAGTCTTTATGAGTCCGTGACTTCTGGCACATTAGAGCAAAATGTTGTTACAGAATGTGCAATGAAATTGGATTAATTCTCAGTTGCACTAAAGCACTCTTTACGCTGGGCTGCCAGAGAGGTCTTGTAAAATAAGTATACATGAAATTGGTAGCTTGTACATAGTTTTTCAGTAATAATTGATACCTTAGACATTATCATTAATGGGGTGGACTCTTCTTAACGCTTCATGGCTTTTCAGCGATACCGTTTTAGCAGTCTACAATCACTGACTGCTTACTGTGCTTCCTATAAATGGAATGAAAATACACTGACATCCAAATTATTACTAACAAACTGCCAATATGTAACCATATCTAATACAATATTTCTGACCAGTTTCTTTTCATTATAGCTGTCCTCTCTTTTGCAACTAGACATCAATATTAGGATATATTTCTTGATCATTGGGGTTTTTCCCCTCACTTTAAAATAATCTGGTTCCCATTTTTCCTCCCCCAACCATAATTTAATGGAAACCATGCCAAAAAATAAGTCAAATTGCTTTCTGAAAAATTCCAGATGATAATTGCTTATATCCATCACCCTCCCTTAATTCTAGAAAGAAAAATGTTTTAAACTGCCATATAAGTTCCTCCAGAGTAGATCAGAAAAACTAGTCCATGCTTCTTGTCCAGGAGCAACTGCATTGGAACAGGAAAATGCAGTTATACTGTGTGAATGCAGCCACACTGTGACCTAAATATGGCTACAACCCCTTAAATCCTAATATTTTAACAGGCACAGTTCTGTACACCTCACACATGTAGAAAGCACAGTTAAAAGAAGCTATCAGTTAGTAAACTGCTGATTGTTTACACCTTAAGATGCTCACTATCCTGATTCGAGGCTTTCCAGAAGTCTCATGGGGCTAGCAAGAGTTTTATCAGAGATTCAGACAAATTATGTCTTCCTCCACATCCTGCTTCCGTCTCAGAAGCAATCTACCCCCACTGCCAGAGATACTAGAAAATCTGTGGTAACACAACAGGTTTCAAACACGTGGTGAAAGTGTGAAGATTCAGAGTATTGCAGGAGGAAACTAATTAGTTTTTCAGAGAATGAACACTACCCAAGACTGAGACTACACAAGAGGATACAAGATGAATTCAAAGACTCACTATAACTGATAATAAAAAAAGACCTACATTGCCCCTCCCAATGCATTTTCCTTAGTGAGGGAAAAAAAAATTCAGGGCAAATAGCTAAATCAGGCTTTTTTTTATTTCCCCAGGTTAGGAAGTTAATCTGGTTTATCACATGATCAGGTGTTCTGAAGACCTGATTTTAAGATGAGTTGCTTATCTGATCTGTAGCAGCTTGGCAAAAACCTCTTGTATTCCACAGGAACAATTACAAAATCCACCCAGTTCTAGCAGATATCTTTATTGTCAGAAAAAGTCCAGACCTCCTGATGGCCAGCAGTCTAACACCTCACTCTTTGAAAGGCATTCATACAATTTACCCAATCATCTGAATGGCTGGCTTTTCTTCCTCATCCCCAGCTTTTCAATGTCATACTCTTACATGCTTAACATCTTATAGAAGAAAATCACTAGTGGAAGATGCTGATGGACACAAACTCCTAAGCAACACTCCTAAAACCACACTACAAACTGCCTGGAAATATGATCTGCTTGTTGCAGTCTAGATACAGTCTCATGAAAACCATTTAAATTTTGGGCAAGGGCAACAACCCAAAATGCAAAGCTGCTGGGTAGATTACTTGCAGGTTTCTGACTCACACACGGGCCAAATCAGCCTCTGTGTGGTGCTGGAACCAGCCTGCCTTTTTGACTTGAACACAATGGAGTTTTCATCGTGTTTTTGAAACTAAATTATACGTCTAGAAAATAACAAGTGAAATTCAACTTTACTGCCTCTTCTGTTTGTATTTACTGCTAGCATTGAAGCACGCCCAATGAAAATGCACAGAGTAGCTGGAAGAAAGCAGGAAAACTTGCAGGGTACCAAGTTAGTATCAGATGGAACTTTGTGCTTTACTGTCAGCTTTTTCAAGAAATTCTTAAATGGAAATACAGGATGATCCATGTGGGAAATGAGACTGAGGGGATGAGACTGGTATTTAGAGACAGGAGACCAAAGATATCTCACCATAAAGTAGCAAGAACATTTCATATTTTTAAATATGTTATAACAAAAAAACTCAACCCAAAACAACAACAAACTGTGGAGTCTGTCATCCAAGAAACAGCAGTAGTTTCAAGGGATCATATCTAAGCAATCATATTTATGCTACTTCTCTTGCTTCTGCTGGCATTCAGAAGACAAATGATTGCAATATCTTCCAGTTAACTTCCCTGATGTAATAAATGAATGCACTGCAACCTGCTGCACCCTATAAATTCTTGTTACAAATGCAAAGCATTTTTGGCAGCAGCCAAGATCCTAATACAATCATAAACACCTGAAGTCCAGTCACAGATGTGGAATCTATTACAGGCAATGTTTCTAGATGTTAATAGCTTGAAATTTTATTTCAAGTTATTCTTTAACTTGTTTAATATCTCCACTTTCACAAAATTCATATGCAATGAACCACTACAGACTGACGTGCATTAAGAACAAAAGCATATTCAATCACCTTACCTGTACTGGCATAGCCCAAAGGTTAGGGCAGAGGAAGAAGAACCACATCAGCTGATTTGTGTCTATGGCAACCAGGTTACAGATCTGGCCTGCTGTCATCTCCCCCATAGACATGTTAGAAGTTGAAAGCTGCATAATTTTATTGTAAATTTTTGTCTGGAAGAGAGATCAAAAGTTGTTAGCATATAGAAATAAAATTAGATTTCTAGCTCCATCCACAGCTCCAGCATGTTGTGAGAAAACTACTTTTCCAGTAACTTGAATGAACAGCTTAAAGTTTGGCCTTTTATGTTATTTTGTAAAATTTAAAGCTACTGTTCTTCACTGACACAAAGCATAGTGCAGTTACCTGCATCATGGTTGTCTAAGTACTCCCTTTTTGCATCTCTGTGCATCAATAAGAGAATGAAGCCTTTACTGCCCAAAAATGCCCAAGAACCACATTAGCAACTATGATTTATACCTCCAGCGTCTCCAGAGTGCCCTACCTGTAACTAACACTAAGATGCTATTAGGTTCAATATATAATCCTCAATGTATTAAAACCCTTGTTATTTTTCTCTGGCAACTGATTCAGGTCCCTGGCTGAGAAAGTTGCTACATTTTGCTTAGAGAACTCAGTTCCATTACAAATTTTAATTCACAGATAGTGAATGTCACAGGTACAATTCTGTACTGAATTAAGCAGTTGCCTCAGTGCAGAATCAGGCACCAGGTATAACAATAACAGTACAGAATAATAAAAGCACACTTTTACCAGCTGCTCTGGTAAAAATCATTTAGGGCATACTGAACAAGTGTGGATTTACACAGGAGAGGAAGAGAGATAAAAGATTCAAAGAAAAAAATTGTAAGGAGAAAAATGTATAAAAACACTGGCACACAGACTGCCACTAACACTAATCTGCTGCTTAGAGTGATAGCTAAAAATTTTCCAATTTGGATAGTCCAACTGGCATTATCTGAATCTCTAATATCTAGAACAGAGAATACAAAGCTTTTCTTAAACAAAATTAATTCAGGACTATTTTCCAACTATTCCCCTTTTACACTTGCTGTGGTCCATATATTTTTCAGTCAGTTGCAGTTCTTCCACTTAAAACAAGACATGCAAATTTTAAATTTTTTTTTAAATATTTTTGGGTCAAATTTTTATTCCTGTAGAACTTTTCTACTTCACTCTAGTCAGAGAAAACCAATGGATGGAATCCAGAAGCCTGGCAGCTGACAAGCGCTGCCAAGTGTAAGATCAAAAGAGAATTAAACAATTACGCTGCTATCGAAAGCATCCATCCATCACAGAGACTCCCCACAGGATCTGTGTAGTCCAGTGGATAAATAGTGTAACTTATAAGGCTGGCTTTCAGGCTGTCACAGGGTAGGTTTCAGCCAGTGCCTTTGGCAATCCCACACTGTAATCTTACACCAAACTCTCCCATTTCCAGGCACAAAGCTTTGTATGCTACATCAAACTGTGATCTGCAGTTCCCAGTTACCCAGAGATTACAGACCCCATTTTTGCAATCTTACGCTCAGTGCTTACAGACTCCACCGTGCCTGGCAGATTTTGTGGCTTGACCCATGGAATAAAACACTACTCCATGCACTGGGAATACAACCTATCCTTCTGCCCAAAGCATATTTACAAGACATTTTAAAGCTGTATTATTGGCATGGGATGTGATGTTACCAAAAAATGCCTTTGAGATGGGAGAGGTGCACCTCACACCTAAACTATTTCAAAAGTTACATTCAGTTTTACTGTCCACAAATTTTTGCATGAAGGTGAGAAGAAATACAGCATTAGATATTAAAAATAAACATTTATATAAAATCATCAAAATAAGATGCAAAGGAAAGTGCAGGGCTAACACAATCTCTAATGGTACATTCAACACATTTCAGGAGAGAAGCGTTTCAGAATTTAACAAGTATATAATCTGTATTTACAAATACATGTTTATGAGGGTGTGAAAAGGTTAACTAGTAATATATGGGGTACCTGTATTGCGCCTCTCAAGTTGATTCCTGTCTCAATAGCAACATAGTATGATGCTTGCAGAAATGTCCTTTGCAATAGAAGGGCAAAAAATAAGAGCACAGCCAAAACATAAGCATTGGACAGGAACTCTTGCGATGAAATAAAGAAAACACCGAGAATTTTAGTCTATAAAAAAAAAAGAAAGTTAGAAATCAGGTGCAACGGTAATTTAATTACCTGCTTTGCATAATTAATAAGCAGAGATAATCACAGTTTGTTACTTTGAAAGTGCTCCCAACCTTGTCTGAAACCTCAGAGTTTATCAGTTCAAAGGAACAGTCTCATAACATGCCAACTCAGTAAGCTTCACTTCAATGCAGAATGACATTTATAGATTTCTGATATCCTTCCAAAACTCTAGGACACTGAGTAACTGCATATGGTCATTTATTAAAAAATGTGCATTGCCCATCATCAGAAAGGAAGAGTTAACACCCTCTGGGAAAAAATTACTCTCATTATTTTAACATCTCAGGTTTCTGAATACTAAAAACAACCTTCAGAACTTGTGAAAAAAACAAAACTCCTGGAACCATGCAAATTATTTTGGCCTGCAGCATCTTGTTCATTTTTATTTATGGTCATTACCTTCTAGCAAGCTCATGAAATCACTGAAGTGCATTTTGAAGCACGTCTGCAGCTTAATGGGAGAACAGTGTATTTACTTCAGATTATATTTAACAAGCTGACACCTTTGGCGCCACAACAAGTTGAGAGACTGGCTCACCATGGAAAGCCTTCTGTAACTAAAATGTCTCCATCTTCCTCTGCTCTTGGCTCCTTCAAAACTTTGATTGCTGGGTTGTGCTTCTGTTAAAGGCACAATTAGGAAGAAGACTCATTCTATTCCCTTTCAGAGGGCTTCTTGCCATTTACACTTCTGCTGTATCCCTTGCTCAGCACATTTTTTCTTGCCTACATAGTTTCTTTGCTGTTGAAGTTTTCACAACTGCTGTAACACTTCATCAGCTATATTTCACAAACTCTCAGTGTCTGTACATTTTATTAGATCTGATCTGCACCTTGCAGTTAGCTTCATAAAAACCCCATATGGCAAGTTCATACAGAGGCAAAATTTAGTTTTCAAAGCTGTTCTTTTGGCTGAGCCAGCTGGAAAAGGAACAAACTTCTCCCTGCTCTTATTTATACCTGGGTTGCTCCAACCTGCACGCTTCTGTTGCTTACTGTGCACTAGCTGGGGAGCTAACTGGATTTCTTCCTGAGCCAATTCAAATCACTGAGATAAGAAAATCAGCCCAGGAAAAAAATGATAGGCCAAATAAACCAAAAAAGTGCCCAGTCAATGCCAAAGATATAAAGCAAAGGAGAAAACAGGAGCAGAGGTGACAAGGAATGTAAAAGGAGGAAGATTTTTAAAACCTATATCAAGTGCACAACTCTGAACAATTATGGTACAGGTCAGCAATTACATTCAGATAAAGAGATATTTAACTGCTATTTTATCTATTTGCACCCCAAAGGGTTTTAAAAGCCCTAATTTATTACTTATCCCATAGTAATTCAAATAGACTACAGCAGCATTTTATACTACAAATGGTCTAGAGTACACTAAAAATGGGTTTCTCTTCCAGATTATTTACAGTCTTACAAGTTCAGGCCAGTACTGCTAATTTCTGCAGCTAATACCACTTTTTACTGTATGTAAAAGAATACATTTTTTTTCCACAACCACGTTTGACAAATCATGCTTGTCTAGCAATGAGACTCTGGTGCAGCACCAATCCCCACCAAAACATTATATAACAGACAAGGAGGGAAAGTGAGATGAATATTCTCATCCTTTCTTCTAATACTCCCTTAGTGAGAAAAAGAGGACAAACATAAATACATTAAGATCACACACTTGCTGATAGCACCAAGATGTTTGCTGAGTCTCAGATGCATTATCAAGCCATTATGGCTTACAAAGTCACTGAGCATACCTGTGTTTAAGCTACAATAGGTGTCAACACACACTTGCCAGCCTGCAGGAAACACAGAAATACCTGAACACTTCCTGAACCTTTCACATATAAGGCAAATAACCTTGTTTGAGAAGCTGATGGAAATAATTACATGTTTTAATTTCAGAAATGGCTTTGGGAATATTCAGTGTCCCACCCTCCTGACAACTTCAGGGTAACACCAATTGTTAAAAGCGGCTCTAACCAGTAAAAGACTGCTATTTAAAGGCCTAAAGACTCTAGACTCACACAGTCTTAATGTCAATGCTGGTTTTTTTGCTACACTGGGCCCTGTGACTTCTAAAGTTTTTTAAATAATGAGTTTGCCACATCTCTGAATGTGCTATGTCAGCAGCTACTCCTAATACTGGAACTGCTAATCCTAACATTGCAACGTGGAAGATGCTACCAGCAAATTAGAAAGGTTATCATTCTGTCAGTCTCTTCTTCGCTGTGAAATGATTAACGCTCAGAGAAATCTGTGCCATAGGAACGTTCTGGGGTGGCCATAAATATTGATACTGGAGTTATAAATAAACATGAAGAGCATGACAGAATTTAAGATGCTGTCGTGCTCTGACTAACTACTGCACTAACTAGAGCAGTTAATACTGCCTGTGACACCCATGTGATCTGAGTTACAGCTCCATGGTGGGTTATATCTGTCACAAAGGACCCGAGGAACAGAACAATTATTTTATCCCTTCGTCTTCGGTTTCACAAAGAGAATTTCTGTTAGAAAGATACAGTTGACTCATTACAATATCTCCTCAATCTAAACTATTTAAGATGTAGCTGGGTAAGAGATGGGTAAAAGACACCCTCCATTGTACTCATACCTTACATTGCCTGTCTGATTCTGTCCCACTGTGTGACAACTCTTTTCAGTGCCCTCAGACTCAGCAGCACATCAAGCACAAACACTGCTTCCCCCAACTTATCTTTACCTTCCTATGACAGCATTTTAGAAAGCTTGTTTCTCACACCTGTGAGGCTCACAGGAGCAAACAATAAGGCAAGGTTCTCTTCTTTTGACTCACTACAAGCAGGGCTATAACATTCCTAGCAGTAGAGCTGGTGTATTTCTTTCCAAAATAGACTGAGTTGGCTAGGTACGTGAACACACATGGGAGCCTTCTTGAACATCCCAGTCTGCTTCCAGGTAGTTTGAACTGAAACACTTCATTAGAAAGATATTTCATCTAACCCAGCAAGAGCAATTTTCAAACATAAATGTAGTTAGACCCTTACCATAAAAAACAATGTATATAAATCAGGTCAAAACATAAGGAAAAGCCTCTTGGAGACATTTTAGCAAACCTAAAATACATCCTTAAGTGTCACTTGTGGACTACCACCATCAGTGAATATTGCTGTTAGCTGATCCCAAACCGGTGTCGATGACAACAGGGAGGTTACTGCTTAGCTAGTGAGTGAGGATGCCAGGCTGGATGAAGCTCTGCTTAGGGCCTATCAGAACCAGACCTTAACTTTTTTTTTCCACAGAGAAGCACTAGCTGACATTTCTATATGAAAATTAAATAGGACAGTCTGTAAATTATAAACAAATCACAATTTCAGCTGAAACAGTGTCCCAAACAAATTACTGAAAAGCAGAGCTCAAGACCTTCCACAGTACTTTGCTGTAACATAGTCCTGTAGCCTTAATTTTCTCATTTCCTGCTCGAACTGGTTTCCACTGAACCTACTTGCTATAATAAAGTTTCTAAATATTAGGATAAGGATTGCAAAATGGACAAACAGTTAATTTTAGCCTGAGGCCTTTGTTAAATTTTCTGCACTGCAGCTGATGGACTTCAATATTTACAGTGGACCTAATCCAAAGTGTACTTGAACAAATGGGTATATTTCCATTAGTGTCAACAGACTTTAGAAATGAAGTCTTATATCAGACACTAAGTGAGCTGCAGAAATGAACTGATCTATCTCACAGAAATCCAGCCTGAGTGGCCTCACCTTATAATGAAAAGATGCATTCTGAGTTATATTCTTATTTTATTTAGTTATATTCTTATTCAATAAATATGTCTGCTTCTTCTTGGAGAGCATTCATTTAAATAGCATGCTTTAAAAATATATTTCAGTTTTTTCAAAACTAAACCTTCCCAAAGGCACTAGTGGAAATTCTTGGTTACAGTTAAATTACTTGGCATTTTATGACGACAAAACTGCTTTAATCCTCTTAGACATCCCTCATTTTTGGAAATGAAAAGCCAAGCCTATTAAAAATACACCTTTTCCTTTCTGGAAAGCACATCAGTCACATACTTGATTCAATCTCTACTCAAGACTGTGCCTAAATTCCCTATGATATTAATGGGATTCTGGATATGCTTCACTGTTACCTTGAATGAGGTTGTTTTCCAGAATGCAAGGCTGACTTGATGCATGGATCACATGTTTTGCCCCCAAAAGAATCACAGAATGGGTCAGGTTGGAAGGGACCACAGAGGGTCATCTGGCCCAACCTCCCTGCTCAAGCAGGGCCATCCCAGAGCACATTGCACAGGATTGCATCCAGACTGTTCTTCAGTATCTCCAGTGAGGGAGACTCCACAACCTCTCTGGGCCACCTGGTCCAGTGCTCACTCACCCACACTTTAAAGAAGTTTTCCTCATGTTCAGGTGGAGCTTCCTGTGCATCAGTTCCTGCCCACTGCCTCTTGTCCTATTGCTCAGCACCACTGAGCACAGCCTGGCTCCATCCTCTTGACACCCTCCCTTTGGATATTTGTATACACTGATGAGATCCGCCCCCAGTCACTTCTTCTTGAGGCTGAACAAGCCCAGCTCCCTCAGCCTGTCCTTGCAAGAGATGCTGCAGTACCTTAATCACCTTTGTTGCCCTGCACTGGACACTCTCCAAAGCATCAAAGTGGATATCAGGCAGTACACCCACACTGTCACTTCCAGCATTCACGAATACAGAGTCGCTTTCCCTACTAAGGACAAAGAATGCAGACTCACAGCATCGCTTTTTTGACTCCTCTCTTTGGATGACATTTTGACAGTACCTGTGGGCGGATGGTGTTATTTCCTTTCCCAACGTTGTGAACAATCCCCGAGATGCAGAGCGGCCCGGCGAATCCGAGCAAGTCGGCCAGAATACGGAATGTGCTGCTGAGAAGTAAGGGTCTTCCAAAAGCACAGCAGAGAGCACACCAAATGGATCTGGACCCTTGGGGAGACGATGATCTTTTGTTCTGGTCAGAATTAAATTAAAATTAGTAAGAATTATGTTATAAATTAGCCTCAGGTCTGATAAATCATTGGTATTTTTATCACTGCTTTAGCTCATTGACAACCATTTGTAATCTCTCAGCTAGAAAAGCAGAGGAACTACAAATATTGTTTCACTACTTTTTGTAGTGTCAGAACAAAGCATTAATTTGGACATGCCTCCACTTCACAAGAAGAACCATGATTTCTTTCCTAGCCTTAATAGGGATCAAATAAGTGTGTTGTTTGGGGCCTGCTGAGGGAGGAAAAAAAGAAGAGGGAGACAAGTGACAGTTTTTTGTTCTCTGGTGAACACAGAGACTGGAAACCTACACTTTTTAGGCAGGATGCGAACAAGTTATCTTAAAATCCAGAATATGCTCAGGTCCCACTGAGAAGTGAAAATTAACTTGAGCTGAGGTAGTTTCAGCCCTGAACTCTCGTATGGACAAACTCTAACTGAAATAACATGGAAAAAAAATCAGCCCTTTAAGGCCTCACTAACACTGACTCTGTAATTGAATGTTTCGAGGGTCTTATTAGGAAGAAGAATGGTGTTCAGTGAACACAGTCCATGATTGCTTTCCACATTAAAATAGAGGTCGTATGCGTTTGATACACATTTAATCAGTAATGTGTTTGACATGCACATTTGGTTAGAGAAATTTCATTATTTGTACGAGATACAACTGAGAATGTGGTCTCTTGGTATACGGGCAGCTTCATTTGCATCATATCTGCTTGTATCACTTTGCATCATGCTTATATGATAAAAAGTAATGAAAACCACAAGCCCTGGGTAAGCAGACAGACATAATTCCATGCTTTGCATACCTTCTGCGCTTCAAAGGCCTCATTAAGGCGAATGTAATTGGTCAGAGCTCTCATAGCAATGGGAAGCTTGCCTATGGTTTTCAAGTCTATTGGTTTTTTATGGGCAGTCTTGATGAATGTGTTCATCCACCAGTATGTTCCTTTGGATAACAGATTCACAAAGGGCTGCAAGAATCGGACACCGAGATCCTGGAGGTCCTCAGGAGGTTTAACTTCTTTAGGAGTTTTGAAGAAAACATACCTCTGAAATCCAGAAAAATGCCAGCAGAATCACAGTAAATGCATAGAAAAAACAAGAGCACAAAGCATAGATAAAAATATTGCAGTTAATCAATGAATCCGTCTTGATTTCTCAAAAGACATTCAAATTCAACCAATACAGCAATCCAGTTTTCTCAGGTACTGAGGAAACCCAGAGGCATCCAGTCTGGAAATAAGTAATTCTTATAATTTATTATGACTTCACTTACGGTGCAAAAATTTGCACACTTGTAGGAAAAAAAACCACCTTAGATAATCAGAATCATCACAGTTGGAAGAGACTTTCAATATCATCCAGTTCAACCATCAAACCAGCACCACCATAATCACCCCTACACCATACCCCTGAGTGCTACATCCAGACACCTCTGGAACACTTCCACAGGTGGTGACTCTACCACCTCCCTTGACAACTTATTCCAGTGCCTGACCACTGTTTCAGTGAAAAAGTTTTCCTAAAAACTAATCTGAACCTCCATGGTACAACTTAAGGCTATTTCCTCTTGTCCTTTCACTTGAGACATGTCAGGAGAGACTGAGCCCCCCAATCATTTAAACAGTACAGCCCCAGCATTGCTTTGAGCTCCAGGCAGCACAAGGTGGGAGAGAGAAGCTTAGGCACAGCCCTGGGGTTATCACTGGGATTCACCTCCCACACCACACTGCCTCACATTTGTTAGCTCAGAACATGGAGCTAATGTTAATGAAGCAAGAAAATTTACAGGAGAACAGTTCTTTCCCTCCTAAAGTTAATTTCTGCACACAGTTGGTGAGTGCCAGCTGAAGGGAATTTTGGCATTAATGTATCCAGCGGTCTCCAAAGTCTCAGTTTAGATTATGACTGCAGACACTGCAGAGGGGAAAAAAAAATATATATAGATGGGAGGAACCCCAGTAGCCCAAATAAATCACTTATTGTGATTGTCTCCTGGAAAATGAGAGATGTTATTTGTGTGTCTAAGATATTCTCTGATAGAGCAGACAATTCCTTTCTACCAGTCTTCCCTTGTATCAGAAATACTTAGCTGTCATGACTGAAACAGAATCACTTAAAAATTTACAACAAACTCGAACAGATGAAATTGATCTTAAATTAACAGCAACAGAGTCTGGCATTTTTTGAAATTATGGATTCATCTGGCCTAGTAAAATAGTATTAACCTTTGATTGTCAAATAGATTTCTGTTTCTAACTGGATTTTTCATTCTCCTTTAGTAATGCATTTTACACCAAGAACCCAGAAAACGGAATAAAGGAAACCAAACCAATAACCCAAAAAACAACCAATGAAAACCACAGAAGGAGACTTTTATGATAGTTACTTACCCTCACCCTGATGACATTGATTTCTACAGCTAGTAGCATTCCATAAAGAACAACCAAGAGTCCTGTGAGGCAAAATCGAAGCTGAGAAAATCCAACCCCATTATCACAGAACTTTACAAATTTGATGGTTTTAGTTATGAAAGCTAAAGTCCAGTAGAACAGCAATGCTGTAGAGAAAAAAAAACCCAAACAAATTAATCAGCTCCATAGTTGCAGAAACATACAATGGCACTATAAAATATAATTAAGGAAGAATGCAACAAAATACATAAAACCAGAGAGTGGCCTTTCTCATGTCAAACGGAAGACTAATTCAATTCCACAAACATTAAAATATTAAGATAATGTTAGTTCTAAATGCCTTTCCTATTAGATTTAGTGATATTTGAAAAGTTTCACAAAGTAAAGTCTGCTGAAGGAAATTTCCATCTGCTGTAAACATGTGTCCACATGATCAGCTCAAGGGAGGGTGTTGCTCCAAAAGTGAAGGTGCCTGTGAATGATGTTCTTCAGACTTGGTTAATGCTTCAAGACTGCTACGAATGTGGCTTGAAGGAAAATTCCCTGCAAATCTCTGGGATGTGTCAGGAACAGATATTAAAATACTTTGTCCAAACTGCTGCTGCACTCTTGTTCAACACAAATTCCACCTATGTAATTCACAATGCAGGTAAAACAGTCACATCAAGGAAGGATACTCTGGCATTCATGGAATACAGCTTTTATTTTTTAGTGTTCTACCCAACCTCTTGTCTAAAGGTGCTCATGCTAACATCAGCTATGGATAAATAATCCCTGGGATAAGCTCTGGTGATTTGGAAGCACTCTCCATACCATTCATCATGCCATAAGCCAGCTCCTGTTCCCTATTCTTAAGGAAATTCCTCCCAGGGTTATAGTCTTTTAAATCAATCTTTCATTGCTGCTGTATCTGCCATGGTGCAACAGATGGAATGAGCTCTAACTGCCAAGAAAAGCTTGGATGTGCTTTCCAAGTGTCTTGCCGGAACACCAGAGAAAGACTTCAACCAAGGCATTAGCAACTGTAAGTCTAGCTTAAATATGGATAATCATCAGGAAGTTGCACAAATTTCAAAGAACTGGTGGTGTTCCAGCTACCCTGAGACACCAGAAAGCTCTCTGGAGACGTACTCTGGGGCTACCCTTTCCAAGCAAAGCTAAATTCAATGCGGAGGATCCATGTGAGATCTGGGACTGCCAGTCCTGCTCGTAGAGAAATCAGGTTAAAACCTCTCCTTTAAATGAGGACAGTGAATGGAACAGTACATGAGCACTGTGCATTAGCACATTTGCCAAGGGAGCCTCTCTTCCTCTAAAATTAACAGGCCAGTTCCTAAGAAGGACACAGAGGGGTCAGGTATTTGCACACTGTACTTCAGTGGCTGATGCAGTTGCAGAGAGGGTTCAGAAGATGTACTTACCACAATTTTCTTATAAAACTTCAGGTTTTTTATGTGAGGCTTCCTACCATCTTCCCAACTTAGATTGCTTCTCATCCTGTTCCAAACTCCTTCCTTCCTTTGAGGCGCTATTCCTCCCTATTTGCAATATTTTTGACTATAAAGCCTCACTTCATCCAGGAATTACATTCCATGCTGTTCTGCTCTTAACCACCTTGATCTGTTAATCCTTGTTTTGTCTAATTCTTCTAACAACAGGCTGAGAACACACCTGCTTTGAATAAAAGGGACTTAAACACTGCACACTGAAAATATCCACCAGTAGTGGACTTCCAAAAAAATAACCAAGCCAACAGGCATTTATGTATATCTTGAAATTATAAACAAGAACTAGCAGAGCCATTCTCCTATTTAGTTTAAACAAAGCTTAATATGACATTTATTATTATTATAACATTAATTTATCTTTTATTTAAGAAGTATTAAAAAGTGCCAAACACAATATTCTCAGGTGATATGTGGCCACTTGCTGTCACGCTTCCTTAAGAAGCAGTAAAGGAGTAAATTTGAATTTATTTCGCTTGTCATTTTTGAATACAAGTGTATCTAATCTGATCTGGACAATGTTCACATGCCACTCAAGATAAGGCTCCTTGGAAAATACAGTTACGGCTCTATTCTTTATAGATGATGTTTTCATCATCTGGCTGGTGAGGACATCTTGGATGAGAGTTTTAAAAATTATCTCTGAGAACTTCCACTGGTCTGAACTGCGAAGTGATCAGACCACAGAGGCATGCTTGCATTTACTGGATTGCTTTAGACCTCTTCTAGATGCCTAAATGACCTCGCTTTTTCTTGGGCCACATAAGACACCTCAACCCACAACACTAGGGGGTACATTCTGGCTTGGGCCACACCTCTGAAAAAAAAGGCAATGTGCAGCTCAAACTCTTCTACACCTTTATTGAATTAAACCCAATCTAAAAAGCCACACACTTAACTGGATGGGATTTATTAATTAACCTGTGCCTGTTTGGAAAGAAATTTTTTGTGCTAAGCAATAAGCATTATTTTTATGCAGGAAGTACCATTTTAGAAAATAAACTAGCTCCAAGGGAAACAACTACAATGTAAAGGGAGAAGAATTTTAAAGTAGAAAAACAGATCCCTGTCTAGTAGTAGTAAGGCAGTCATATAATTAAGATTGGGTAAAAAAAAGACAGTGTTCTTGAATAAAAAAATTAATGTGTTCCCACACTAACATCCATTTCAGATTAAAAACTCAGAGTCCTGTTGTTATTTCAACATTTTCTCCTACTATTAATTTTTGAGGGTTTTTATCTATAAAGCAAAGAAACTAACTTAAAAAATAGTGGAATCAGATGCTACCATTCAATTGAGTATTTTGAATGTTGAGAAAGCAAGCAGATTTTCCAGTTCAGTATGAAAACTATTCTTAAATGAGTGCTGCTAAACTGTTCAAATGTTATGCTTCCCTGTGGTGCAAAGAGCATCAAAATTAGCATTATTATGAGAGTGCCCTGGTAAACAGCATAGGAACAGTTACATTTGTTGCAATATAATTACAGGCCAAAATCCTACAGAGAAAAACATAATCAGACAAGATCAAGGTGTTCCAATAGTTGGGACACTCAACTGCATCATGGACTCAATCATTAGTTTCAGTGAATAAATATTCCAAACCTTGTCAACTTTTATTGGTAAGAAATACTAAGAATGACCACTTCAAAATAGCCAAGTGCCTGGGCTAAAGCCGAAAGGCAGGCTCAGTAGAGGAACTCTGAGTCCTCCTTTTGCATACTCCAATGAAACACACTAATCCCCAGGTCTGTCATAGTATCTGCCTCTTACTTGTTTATGAAGAGCCACAAATGGATTTGGTTTCTTTGAGGCACGGAGTGAAAAGGATCTTTAAAAAAGAACACATCTCAAAATTTCATAGGATTGGAAAATTTCACCCTGTTCAGAATTAACGAACAGACCTTTAAGGGTGCCCTGCTCTGCATCAGTGAGAGCTCCCCTGCTGGGTGTAACAGATTTTGGACAAGGCTCCATTAGCCTTTGCTTTAAACAGAGACCATTCTTTGCAGCTGTGAGCATTCATCCTGCAGCTGAGGCAGATGATGCCCTGCAGTTTGCTGGAAATTCGCTGATGCTCAGAAGCAGCAAGATGTCACACCAGCTCTTGTACTTTGCTCTGTGTATGTGTGCAATATTAGATCTCTTCTACACGAGCCCTGTTTCCCATACACCTAGCAAAAAGTTTACCACCAACTTCAGCTTTGCCTCCTGGTTCTCATTTACCTCATAAAATGAGGCTCTAAAGCGAAGCTGCTTCATGGCCACACTGCACTCTAGCGGGTTGATAGCTGAGTAAAGGTATAATTTAACTATCCATACTGGGCTCATTTGCATAAAGTGCTCATTGCCTCATCCCATATGTCAACACAGAGTAGTTGCAATTAAGACTGAAAGATGACAATCCTCACAGTTTGTGCAGTTAAGAACAAAGGATAGAGATGTCCACAAACATCTGTCTTAGGACAAATAAAAGAAAAACGAAAGAAAAAGTAAAATAAAAATCAAAGACCATCAGCTTGTGAAAACTTTGGATTAAAATTCAAATCACACAAACCAAGTGGGAGAGACTGTGATGATCTAATTTTCTTTTTTGCCTAATTGCTATTAAGATCAGATTTTCTGAGGGAGTCTATTCCTTGGAAATTCTTGCAAAACTAAAATTCATCCACAATACTTAAGTAAGTGTTGGTATTCATTGGTACAACCGTTTAGCATTCAAGTATTATCCAGAGTTTATCCAGCATCGGCACTCTAAACACTGAAAGACATTATCATAAAAAAGAAATCCCTACTGAGCAGGAATTATGCAAAAATGGGTAATCAACTATCAGCTGTAACTTTGTGCTACTCCTCTCAAAGACTTAACAGCAGGAATGTGGTAGTGACACTAAATTATTTAACACTGCATTATACATCTGAAATAACAACAAAAAGCCCAAACAACAAAACAACCAAAAAAACAAACACACAAAAATCACTGCTTGCTTTACATGCAACTGTAACAGCCTAGCAATGCTTCCTGAGGCATAATGCCTTCCTGTGAGAAGGCATTAAAAAAGATTGTTGACTTACTTAAAAAGCAACTAAATGACCTCACCTGTTCATAAAGGATAAAAAAGATCCTACTTAAAAGAAGGGTACAAGAAGAAAAGCAGTCCCAAATGAGAAGACATAAAGGTTGCTAAGCCTGGACAGAAATCTAAGTCTTTGGAGAGGAATTTTTTTTTACAAGAATTACAGCCTCCTTCTGCAGAAGAGGACTCTCACTTACCACAACATGCAGTTCAAAACAATCTTCAATATTTAAAACTTTCTCAAATCTAGCTATCACTGACTTTTCCCCACCTGACAAAAACTAGAACAAAACTTTGAAACACAGAGCTACAATGGCACAAGACAAGCTTCAGCAGGATCTATTGATACAGAAACCCAGCTCAAACAAAATTTGATGAGCCGGGACCACCAAAGAGAGGATGGTGATTAAGCATGGAGACATTCCCAGCCTGCAGTCAATTTAAACAGAAGAGAACACATCACCAACTGCATGACTGTCAGCAGCAATGGATTTTCTATAGCTACAGTTTATTCACTATCTCGCAAAATATAGAGTAGATGAGGTAGTTCTCATACACAGCATTTTCCATTCAAAAGGCCTTAAAGCAGTTTTCAAAGGGAGTTTTAGGAACACGAAGCACGAGCAAGCAGAGTAATATATTCACGACTGAAATATGGGAAATCAGGGATGTCATTCCTTAACTCCTTGCATATTTCAACAGACCATGCCCACGAAGATTTCTTCACTCTTACCTCATCCTTACACACAACATGCTGACAAGCAGGGGGTTTGGATTTAGAGTTAACGATTTGCCATGCTACTTTTCCCACAAAAGCAGTCTTTCCTAGAGAAGCCTTTTGCTCATTGGATCCCTGAGAACACTATACAGAATATTATTAGAAGTTAAAAGCATTAAAAATAATGAACTGTTTGAGCATACATAGAGGGGTAGCTTTGGTCGAACAGGACTGCAGGGACCTGTCACCGAGGAAGCAGACACACAGCACCACAGTCACACTTCCAGGTTCACAGGTTTTGAGACATACCTATTAACAGCTTGGGGAAGTTTGATGTTTCAATATTGTGGTAATAGACAACTGATGTGATGGCTGCCAGGAATGCCATCCCAGCCGGCATGTACAGGTGTAAATGGCGGGATTCGGAAACTCTTCAAAAGAAAAAAAACATCTGTTAGAGTCAAACCTCTCATCTATTTCAATGTTTCCTTTTTAATTCATGAATTGTACCCTGTACCCAGCTCTGATGTAAGATTTTCTAGAATGAGTTATGGATGCAAATGTCTCCAAGTTTTAATTGAATCACAGCTCCTAAATCACACAGTTGGATTTCAAATTCCTCCCCTGTGCTGAAAACCAAAGGTGTGTACTCCTATTTCCTACTGAAACCAATCGGAACATTGTTTAAATTAGGACAAGCAGCTCATCTCCAAAATGCAATAAGTTAATTTAAGCTAAACTAGTTTGGGAGCTGTCCATCAAAATATGCAGATAAGACCAACTGACAGCATAGTTCAAGATTTTCTACAGAAGTATTTTGTGGAAGTGTTTCTTTTTTTTCAGTTTGGGAGAAGGAACAGCACCACAGCACAGGAATTACTTACAGTGAGGTCTGTCTTCAGTGACTGCAAGCCAACAAAAAAACCCCTGTAAGATAATCGTACACCCTGATGCTTTGTCCTATAAAGCAAAACTGTGTTGATGCTTTGTTTCAGGTAGCAGCAGAAGGGGTCCTGCCAAATTCAGCCCTTTGGGGCAATGCTGTTGGTTTGTGCAGCATTCAAGAGTAACATAATTTCCCCACTCTTTCCTCCTACTTATTCTCTCTTCCTTCCCTCTCTCCTTTTCTTTCTTTCACAAAAAAAATTGGGTGCCCTATGCTATCAAGAGGTACAACTTCTTCTGTCTTCCAACCAGCTTCAGGAGAAGAGGCACCAAGATGAGGACTTCAGGACACAAACATTTAGGAAAATTCACACCTTGACCTCTGAATGGATTTCTTCTTGCTACATCAAACACTACTTTTGTGGAGTTTGAAGAGACAAAAAGAGCTGTGCTGGGAGGGAGATGGGAGATCATCACAGGACATCACATTTCTGAGAGCAGAAAATCCCAAATGTCTAGCAGAACCATAGGAGCTCAGGACAACCATTTCCTGCATCTCTGCTCTAGAAAGGAGAGCTCTCCCTCAACAAAGATTGTGGTGAACTACGTAGAGCTGGCTGAAGTCTGTGACATGAACACTCAATTCCTCTTGCTGACAATAGCTGGATGTCAATACAGCAAAATGAGAAAGGATTCTCTAAAATTCCTAGTAAAGCCAGGAGGTTTTGTACAGCAGGGCTGAATTCTCAGCAAGGACAAAAAAAAGTAACAGGAACAGATTTCTTCAGACAGCCTAAGCTTCAGTAGGTAACACTGCAGTAGTGGGAGGCTTTTTAAAATCTATTTATTTCACAGTTGCTGGAATTCCCCTATATAACTGTACCTCCAATAGGCCGCTTCTATTGCAGAGATGCCAAAGGCTTTAGCACCCAGTTGCTGTCAAAAGGATTCACCAGCATGATCCATTTTGGTTCTTAGAAAGCTGATGAGTCTCAAAACTCTCTTCTATTCATTGGAGCCCTCGCCAGCCTGCTGAATGCTTGGGAAGCACGACTGTGGGTTGGCACTCCCCCAGTAGAGCTCCAAGCTTTGATTCTCATCAGGTGACACCTATTACTTAACAGCAGTGTTCTGAGTCAAGTTAAATAGCAAATAAACACAATGAGAGGCATTGCTAAAGAGCAAAATAAAGGAGAAAACTCAAAGCAGGAGATTTTGCTCTGAGCATCCCACACCCTGATAACTCTGAATAAGCAAGAGAAAAATTCCTTTTCAAAAAAAACTGCCACCAAGAAACATCTCATTTTTATGTGTTTAAGAGAATTTAAAATAATAATGATGATATCATTTTCTACATCAGAAGACTGCAGTGCATTTCACAGTGGTTGATGGATACTTGTGATACAGATGGCTAATCAGGGAGGTTTTTTCTATTCAATGAGGAGCTTCCATTTCATAATCCTTGGGTTCAAATTCATAATCATTATGAAAAATCATGTCTCTTTTCAGAGGAAGAGATCATATTTATTGTTATACATAATTAGCCTTTTTCATAATAAATCACTCTCCTGTATCACTTGTTTCACTTGGAATAATTTTTTTCCACAGATTTCTGTTTAGAGACATCCTAAGCTGAAAAACAGATGATGGCTCATGCTCACATAATGTGAACTGCTCTGCTCCAGGTAACAGAGGAGATATAGTGCACAATCATCAAAAGAAACTCTGTGGGGCGTGACAAAAGGCCCAGAAGATTAATTCCTTTTATTTAGATGAAGAGAACTCAGTTTGGGGGAGAATGGTGTGACCTACTGTACACATGGGAGTTCCTCCTCAGTAAGGGCTGTGGGACTGGGTCCTTGGACATAAAACATATCACGAAAATGTCACCATCTGCTTGAATCATTAGGATTTATCTGTGATTACTCTTTGGAAAGATAGTGTCATTAAGCTGAACTAAAAATGATTAAGGTCAGTTGTGCGTGTGTACATCACTTGGCAAGGTCTGTGGAATTTCTGATACAAGGTTGGTAGGTTAATCACTAAGAAAACAGATTATATGTTCATAACCACATGGAATATGGTTTAGATGAGAATTTAGACAGGGAGAAAATATCTACCCTGAAACCTTTAAACTGCTCAGTGCTACCAGGAGAAGGCAGACATACACTTACCCATCGGACACTATGCCCTCTGCAATTTCACACACCAGCACAAACAAGAGGATAAAAGTCAGTATCCAGCGTAAATTGTGGCCAGGAAAATGAAGCCATGTGCTGTGATGTATATGTACTTTGGAACTCTGACTTCCCCATCCTAAAAGAGAATTATAGAGAGCTTTCTTAACAAAAGTGACACACAAAGTTCCTGCTTACAAAAAACCCCACAACATATATGTAACAACCTAGCATACCAACACTGACACAGCGGTGTTGTTAAACACATATATTTGATATAATATTTGAATATTATCAGAACTATATTCTCATTACGTCACTTCATATGGAATAAAATCAATAATGCAGACAGGACAAAGCCTTAAATTCCGATACTTGTAGCAACTTACTATCAAGTAATTACATGCACTAAATATTTTACAAATCTATTCATAGCTTAAATGAACAAATTAACGTTTTGACAAATACACACAAACACTATAATAAATGCCCTACTTCTTTTCCCTTCGATTCTTTTAAAAAGTTAAAAAAGAAAAAAAAGGAGAAGGTGTGAAGCTTTATCTCGCTAAAAATTAGCAATACTGAGAGATTCCAGATAAACGCAGAAGACCCGAAGCAGCAATTCAGCTGACCCCGTTTTCGCAGTCGTGCTAGCTGTTTTTTCCTCACCGGACCTTTGACCATCCACAGGAGCGAGGGTTACTCCAACCCGTGCCGTGGCTCTCCGCGGGCCGGGCCAGCCTGAGGAGAAGGGTACCCGGAGCAGTGACAGCCCCGTGCGCTGAACCACCGGGCCACCTACCGGCCCCGCCGGGCTTGTGACACCAAATCACACCCGCCGCAGGTACTGCGGGAGCCATCGCCGCCAGGCGGGACTCATAATGAGGGGGGGGCTGCCCAGCGGCAGTGACCCCGCAGTAATTGCCGGGAGTAACATTTCATAACGCAACACTTACTTGTCAGGTTTCCTGGGCTTTAAAAGCACGTTTATTTCTGCTTCCCGCGCTGCTGGTCGAAACCGGCAGGGCAAACCCTGCGGTCTCCTCCAGCATCACCCATCCCCGCCCTGCCTGCGCGAGGGGTTTCACCTGCGGGGAACCCCGCGGGCTGCCCCGACGGACGGAGACGGGCTCCGCTGCCCGGGCGGACAGCGGCCGGTGCGGGGGCAGCCCGGGGAGAGGCGGCCGCCGGAGCATCCCGCAGCTCGCACCGCATCCCAACACCCTTCGAGCGGCACGGGGGCAGTGCCAGGCCGGGGGACACGGCAAGGGGAGGCCGGGCGAGAGGGGAAACGCGGCACACGCGCGGCAGCGCGGGGGAGGGAAACCCACGGCGACACAAAGCCGGGCGGGGGGACACGGCAAGGCACCGCCGGGGGTGGAGGGGCAGAAGGAAAAGGGGCGGCAAGTAGGAGAGGCACAGGCGGAAAGGGCAAGGGAAAGCCGCAGGCACCCACCGATGAAGAGGA